>WAAG01068558.1:7790-30706 GCA_013390105.1 Tichodroma muraria | reverse complement strand
TTTTGTTTTTTTTTAACCCTGAGCCAAAGTCATCAATCTCCAAATTTGATATTGGAGAAATCCAGTATTGTAAGTTTACATCTTTAGGAGTCTCATCCTATTCTGACTGGCTCCACATAGTTTGTTTAAATATAAATATAATAAAATAACTGTAAATGATTTGCAATAGGAAACCCATTTTCAGAATTTGTTTCTTTGGAAAATTCTGAATTAAAAATACTGGACATGAAAAGAGAGGGTCAAAGAAATCAATTAATTTCTCTCTTCCCTTTCCTGCTTATCCCTAAGCTGCTCTTGGTTTTGCCTTTTTTATGCAGGGGTCTAGATGACCTATTTCCCCTCTATCTCAAGGCATTTTGTCCGCTATACTGCAATTTTTATCATATTCTTTATTTGATCCATCTTGTGTCATATGTGACATTTATGTCATTGCTATTTTTTGACTAGTCTTTCTGTTTATGCATGACAAAAAACTTCCTAGCTGAGCCTAATCATTGGGCTCCTATCCCAAAATTATAAACTAAATTTCAAATAGTGAGCTGAGTTTGAAACAGGAAACAAAACCCTTAAGAAAGGATTACAAAAAACCCCAAACCAAACAACCCAACAAAAACATCACCATATGTTGGTAGCCTCTTAGGATTACATCTTTTGAACATGCCTATGTACTTCTGCCAGGAGTACTGCTTAACTAGGCTATTTGGAGGTTTGCTATTTGATAATTTATGAAAATCCCCCAACTAGTAATCTAGTAATTTTCACTTCAGTGTGGTTTCATGATTTCTTTGGGGTGTTTTTTGAGCACTTTCTCTCTTGGTAGTGGTGTTTTTTTTTTTTTTTTTTTTTTTTTTTTTTTTTTTTTTTTTTTTTTTTTTTTTTCTTTTTTTGTTTTGTTTTTTGTTTGGTTTGTTTTTTTTTTTTTTTTTTTTTTTTTTTTGCCTTCTGACCTTGTCTGGTTTGTGTAATCTGATGATCTGATGAGTAAACAAGATTTGGACCATGTTTTTGTGACTTTATTTGCATACAAAGCCCAAAGCAGCAGTGGTCTGTTTGCAGAATATCCTCTGTTGTAAGGGACTCATGAGGCTCATGGAGCCCACACAGGGCAATGTGTTAAAATCTGAGAGCATTGTCTGAGTGCTTGCTGGGCACCGAAAGGCTTGGCAACGGGGCCACCTCCCAGAGGAGCTTGTTCCAGTGCCCAGCCTCCCTCATACCACTTGCACACTGATTTTTCTGCATCTTTTGTGGTCTTCTGAAAGTAAACAGTCCACTGCTTTTTTGGTTCAAAGGCATAACCCCAGCATTCAAAATTCATGTCGGCAGAAGAAAATTTAAAATTATAAATTCTTTAAACTGTGAAATGCGTACAAGTCAGCCTCAGAATATTTATAAAGCCAACCTCATTTTTGGCATATCATGTTTATGCCACTTCCATGGAATTGCCTTGAAACTCCTAGCACTATTGATAAGAGCTCTCAGTGAGACCTGAAAACAAATTTGTTTGGAATAACTGAGTAACACTCCCAGGGGTCCTGTGAATTCTGAGATTGATGGGTATGGCAATAACTCAGACATGACTCTGCAGATTTGAATATGCAAAGATAAGCAGAATAAGATGTGAAAAAATGGGTAAAAAATAAAGGGGAATTTTTTAAAAAGTCTTAGATGATGGAGCACTTGTAGTGTAAATGGATTTAATGATTAAGTTTAGGAAGCAAGAAATGAATTAACTTATTTTTCACCTCAAACAACAAAATAATACTCTGGTACAGTCTCTCTAAGTCAGAATATGAAAAACTCAAAAAAAGGATGGGTCTGTAAAGCTTTTTGCTGTTGCACGTAAATCCAGAGAAAAGAAAGAATGAGGAGCCCCCCCACCCCCCATCAAGCACTAAAAATTATCCTAGAAAGAGAAGGATAATAAAAATGTGTTACTGAGGGAAACTTGGCAGTATGACTGGAACTCTAACCAGTATTATTGAACAACAGATCAGTGCAAAATGTTTTCATGTTAGGATTTGGCATTAAAGAATTGGCATGTTTTGTTATGGTCTGCTTTTCACTTTTCATGCAAAAATGTTGTAATAATGCAAATCATTATTCTTTAATTCCCTCTGATCAGAATTACCCCTAGAAAATGTAAGATCCATAAATAGTGCCTTATACATGTTTGGGTTTCATTAGCAGCATCTAACTTAACCATGGCAGACACACAAAACTGTGGAGTAAAGAGTCAGTAAGAAATGGTAATGTGGGTGCATAAATGATGGAATCAAGCTATATGTGTGCTAAATTAATGGATCCTTTAGTAGGTTAAGGGTCTGAAGAAGAGTGTGGTAATGATCTCTGTGGACATAACTTAATATTTTCAAAATTCTCCAAGACTTCCTTCTGGTTTTCCTTCTTAAAGTTTAAAGCACAGCTAGTAGATTTATTTCTTTACTAACTAACTAAATAAAATACGTGGCATGCGTGACATGACTGAAGGTGCGGGTTTCTTTCGTATTATGGCAAATTAATTCCCTCTGTTTTAAGGGGAAAAAAGAAAACAAAAACGTTAAGAGTAACTACACTTTAATTTCCAAAAAACAAACCAAAAGATTGTCTTTCCCTTGTGGATTTGCGCGGGCAGCTGTCCTCTAACCTTTCTCCTTCTGTAAAGGAAATCCAGGAAGACGACATGTAAGCTGGTAATTAAATCTGCTTCACACTGTGTGGTTCAAAATGCAAAGGTAAAGCAGAACAGAGAGAGATGAGCTCTCTGCTGCACCTATTGAGCTGCAGAGAATTAACTTCTTTTTGAGCATCGTGTTATCTCAAGGGAAGGACTGCTTCACAGAAAAACTCAAATGAAATCCCAGTAATCACAAATGCTCAGTGGTTTATAAACAAGTTGTTATAATGGGACTAAGGCATGCCCAAAACAAATTTCAGGTTAGAATGAAAAGCAGTCTTCATGCTCACTGCCATGTTAGAAACCAACATTTGTGACAGGCTCAAACTACAAAAAGGTAGTTTAAGGTGCATTCACTCAGTTGTGACTGGTCATGTTTTCCTATTACTGTTATCGAATGAAAGGTTTAAGTATGAAATGCGCTGCCAAAGAGTATTAGCCTAAAACGTAAAAACCAAAACACAAACCTCTCCAAAGCAAAATAATCCCTAACCCCATGCCCCCTTCGTCAAACCAAAAGAATTCTCAAAATAGATACCCAAGTTTCTTTATGGGAGTAATGTTTACAATTACTTTCTCAAGGCTTCCTGAGTGAGGAAGCCAGAATGAATAAGTGATCTCATTTTGTGAAGAAACACTAGACAAAAATTTTTTTTTCCTAAGCCACTGTTTCTGTCAGTGCCTTTTCTGACAGAGACACTGGCACTGATGCCAGCTCTATAAAGTTATAACGAGTTAATAAACTTGTTGCATAGGTTAGGGTAAGAAACTGGTGATACCATTTTAATAATAAGTTTGCAAAGGAAGCAGTCTCTGAGGAGTGCCACAGGCAGGTAACAACTTCAATAATGGTCCTTTTAAGTCCCAAATTATTACTGGTAATGCCATAAGTGATTCCTGTGGTACATATCTAAACTATACAAGGCATCTGATTGTAATGACTTGAATTTTGCTCAAAGGTATGATGTGGAAAGAAGTGCATAAGGATGATTGAATGCAATGGGCAAGATTTTTGAGATTATGGGAGGCCCCTGGCTCCCCGTGTGCAGCAGGGGCCCATGTCCATCCCTTCCCATGCGAAGGGACCCAGGGCTGTGGCCCTGATGACCTGGGAAACCTTGATGCTTGATATGTAAGAATCTACTCAAAGAAGAAGATGAAGAGTTTAGACTAAAGAAATGATGTGACAGCAAATGCCACCATTGTAGTCTGAAAGTTTTGGCATGTTTTTCAAATGGTACATCGCCATTACAAACTGGTAACTGACTGTTTAGGAAGAAAAGTTGTGCTCTGATAGTTAGGACTGAGGTATAAGGATTAAAATGTTGTATCTTTATATTTTATATGTAAATTTCTTATGGAAACTCTGAGGGAGGAATGGAAACAGGTAACTGAGAATAAGTTAATCAGGACACACCAAGTGACGTACACCAAGGTTTCTGTTGAACTAAGAGATGTGCCCAGGACTGGAAGTTAGAACTTGCTGTGTTATATGCATTATATAATGATATCACATGCAGCACTTAATAGAGCTCAAGCACTAAATTAGTTATACAGCCTTGCCAGATATATTGTTTTCAAATACGTGTCTGAATAGAGGGAGAGATGTTACTGTGCAAAGAGCAATGGATACAGTGTCAGACATGGAATTATTTTCACGGGAGAATTCTGTCTGTGTGGGCTTGGTGCAAGCCTGAAGAAAAGAGTGTCAGAGTAACCAGAAGCTGAGAGGAACAAACTCTGTCCAAAGCTGCATGGAGAATGCAGTGAGTCTAGAAAGGGGGCGGCTCTTTCCTAAAGGATAGTGAGTCCTACCAGAACCCTATTAAATCTGCTGAAATAGTTTTCTATATTTTGACTTTATAAGAATTTGATGCCATAACAAAAGAGGAATTAAAGAAAGCAGAAATCTGTGTTCTGTTAAGTTGCACTATGTCATAACTTGTTACAATATGGGAACTTAGATTTTGTTGTTGTTTTCCTAGTTCTTGTGCAAGTCAGCATTGTTTGTTGTTCTTGTACCTTCTCAGTTTGAATTTCCCATGGGAGCTTCATCTGACAGTTAGAACTTGGTTGAGACTTTAGTGATTAAGATTTGAGGTGTCTTTTGTCCTATTGACCCCTTATATCCCTTGTTTTGGACTGTCAGTATCAAGAGACTAGCTAAACTAGCACTTATGATCAAACCAGCAGGAGTAAGGGCTAAAATAAAAAAGAGCCTTGTGGAACCACCACGGATGTCTGGAGCCAAATAGAATTGAGACTGTGAAAGAGTAAATGGAAAAAGGAAAGAATCCAGAGAGGCAGTAGTAAGGGGAAACAGTAATATGACAGCAGTTCAGATTTTAATTTCTTGTGTTGGAGCTTTTGGATGAGTAGCTGACCTATAAAGAAAATGTGACTAAATTAGCATTTGAAATGGGCCTGATCTTTAGAGATATTTGCCTTGTAAGAACAGGGTTTAAAGAAAAATGAACAAACTAAAAACAGTGATATTTTCAGGTGTAGGTATCTGAATTTCAAGATGTGTTCGTTTTCAATATAATATTTGCATAGTAATTTGCTAGAATGTAAGGAAAAAACATTGCGATTGCAAAGGTTTTTCTCTTCTTTTTAGATAAACCACCAGATGGACTGTAGTAACTGCAATACTAAGAAATATTTTTGGGGTAAGAATCAGGCAGATGTCAGATATTTCGCATCCAAAAACTTTTAAAGGTTTGGCCTTCATAAATTCTAGGCAGGAGAAGGTATTAGATTGATTGTCAAGTATGTGTTAGTTACTGAATAGGGATAAAACAGTGCTATATCTAGATATCTGGCCATAATCCAGTAAAATCTTATTTTGTCCAGATTTTTACTATATACTTGCTAAATTAATTTCTGTGAAAGCCACCAACTGGAAGGAGCAGTAGAGCAGTACATGGGGGAGGTATGCTACAGCATATGCTCTGGTTCTGCCCTTGAATAGAACAGTTCTGAAAACAAATTATATAATGTGTTGACAGAAAACTATAATCCCTGAGGTAAATTTGGCTTCAGAAAATATTCTCTAAGAATCATTTGACAGGTCCTTTGAGAACAACAATATGGTAAGAATGGTATCTGATGAACTGTTAGCAGATTTGAATCTATCCGATCTTTTTTAAGAGATCTGAAGTGTCCGTGATTTATTGTGGGCATAGGGCAAATACTATAATATTTTCTTAATTTTGAAGGAAAGTTTTTCCATCTACAGTGTTCTGTTCTAACACATTTGTTCTTGATCCTATATCTAGCAAAAAGGGTGCAGTTCTGCTAAGAGTCCTGCTGAGACTTTGGTCAAATTTATCTCTCAGCTGAACCTCTAGAAATCCAGAACTGCTTTAGTTAGTAAGGTCTGTGTGAACTTGTACAAAAATTGCTGTCAGAAGAACCTGACTCAGTCAAGTATTACCAAGCGGTGTGTATTTTATAAATGACTGCTATCAAACTTAGTCTTCTCACTGATGTAAGCTGGAAATAGAAGTGGAGGAGAGTGCATGGTGCTGGGTCATGGCTCATGCTTCAATGGATTGTTTTCAGAGCTTCTTATGTGAGACTGTTTTAAAAAGAGTGAAGTTTCAGCAAGGAAAGTTTATACAGTTATTTTGGTACTGGCTGGATTCCACTGCAGTGAAAACTAAATAACCCTTCTTACATTTTAAACCTCTTGTTAGTCATAGGAAGAATATTATGTACTACTATATTTACAACAAACACCATTTAACTGCTGTTTGGTGTGTGAGCCTGGGATTGAGAAGCTCATATGCTCGGGACCGTCATTGCCACTGGCACGGTGATAAAAGTCACTGGCATGGCTCTGTCAGAACTGATCACATGTAGAGGTGTTCTAACACTGACTGAGTATGACTGACACTTTAAACTTCTCAGGAAAAATAGGAATTCACATAACAGGCAGTTTTGGGGCCTTTCTTTGTAGAAAAAGGCATTCAACCTACCAGTGAGTTAATAAACTCCAAAGGGTTTAGTGGAATTAGGGGATAATCATTAGTAGTGTGCTGAGAAGGTGTGACAGTTTTGGAGAAGCCCAAAGTGTTGGTGGCTTAAGCTTGCTCACAGAAACAGATCTTTTGGTGAAAGCCAGCTCAGTGTTGATGTTTTTAATGATGCTTTGTGCCTTGAAACACAGGCAGCAAACACATCAAGGTCAAAGGTTGCATTTCACTGGTGGAAGCCATTTAAAAGTGAAGAGGCTCTTCAAAAGCTTTGTGGAAAAAACAATAGTTTACAACACACCTTTTTTTGCTGTTTTATTGGATGAGTTCTTACTTTTTCATACTTTCAGTGCATGATACTTTCAGTGCATGATACTTTCAGTGCAGACTGTTTGGTCTTTGGTTATTCAGAGCATTAAATGGCAATTGGATATCACTGGGAAGCCTTTTGTTTGGGTAAGAGTGAAATGTCATGGTTCACATGCAAGCTCTTGCATGGTTGAAATAAAGGAAGATTTTGCCAGTCCTTGGCAAGATATTTTAGTTTATCCATACTTTCAAACTCAGTATTTAATGTGTGGTTGAGAATTTTATTTACTTATTCCAAATACATGAAACTTTCTTCTGCTACTAGAATTTAAATGCTCACAGAAACAAAATATGACACTTCAAAATACAGGCCAGCTTTGAAAGGAGTGCAAAAGTATGAAGTTCCTTTTGGAAACTTCACGTATATCATATGAGAAACCTAGAGTACCAAGGAAAGCTGTTCCTTCTTGCATAGTCCATCAGAAGAGATATTTCTATTATTTCTATTTCAATAATAAACTAAATAAACTTCAATAAACTAAAATATACCTTTCCCCTCTTTATATATTTTTTCCCCTCTTTTAATTTTATTCCAGTAGTAACAACTGTTGTCCTCTCTGTAGCCTCCCCTGCTCCAGCAAGGAGGGCAGAAGTTTTTGCTCTGGATGCTGCATTCAGGTTTGTCAGTAGGAATTGTTAGGAGCTGTGAAATTGTCACACTTCCTCTGTGATAACCGTGGATATCACAAAACTTTATTAGGGTACAGAAGGCCTGAGGAGCTACTTTTGCCAGGGTATTGTGACCATGTCCAGCTCTTCCCTACTGAGACAGCAAGACTGTCACAGCATAAAAATCTTCTCTTGCTTTGAGAAATGTATTCGGTGTTTTTATATTAAGTACTGGAAGGTTTTTTTTTTAAGCTATTTTCACTATTTTGTTTGAACAAAATGTTTCCACTCTGTACTTGTGAGGTCTTCTGTGACATTCATTTGGTCCTTGCAGGGAAATCTTTTACCTGCACAAATTCAAAGCAAGTCAGAGGCCACCTTGAGGAGCCCATGGTGAACGAAGTTGCAGTATAACAGTATCATGCTCAGAATAAGGATCCCTCTTCCACTTTCAATAGAAATCAGAGGTACTTCTCTGCAATGTAAAATTCTCATTCTGCTCACATTCTTTATTGATTTCCAGTGCTCGAATCTGATTTTATTGAAGTATCCTACCCACCAACTGCAAATTGTCAGCACAGCTTAGAAAATTTTCCGGCTTTTCTATGACCAAATTCTATTCAATTAAACGTATAGCATCAGCAAACATTAAAACTTCAGAGTTTTCTGAAGGAAATAATGCAGTATAGTTTTTGAAATTTATTTTCTTTTACTATCTGAGGTCTTAATTCAAATGCAGTTGAGTCAGACAACTGTCATTAACAGGCAGCCTTTTCAGCAGCTGAAAATGACTCTGAAATTGCTGAGCATCATTTGTGTTTTAGTCAAAGTCACTCTTAAATAATTACTTAGCCAAACTATATCACCTGACAATTTATGTGATTTCCAGGAATCAGAGCATCTGTGAGCTGGATGTTACTAAACTGCAGTCAGTGCTGGGACTGGTTTTTGATCTGGTGTTTTTTGAAAGTATCTTGACCAAGAGCTAAATCCTGCTGCTGTACCAATGGTAACGAGTACTGATAACATGTGTTCAACGGTGTTGAAGGAAAAAGACTTTGCTTAGCATGAAGAAGGTGGGTGGAGTCATGCTTTACAATATGAGCTATTTATTCCTATAGAAGGAAAAAACTGGATATCATTAAAAAGAAAAGAAAGGGATATTTTAATTTTTTTTTTCTGAGTTGGTAATATTCAGCAAGTAGCCAAATGATCCTTGGAAATCTATTAAAAAACTCAAGTAAAAGTGTGTTAAGATGTCTGAATCTCACACAGTTCAGGTCTCTTACTCCAACAGCCCACAGTGCCTGCTGCAAGGGTGTCTGAGTGTTTGCAATTAGGGGTATTCTAGCCAGTCCTGCTCAGTAGGTATGAAATGAAAGATTTTCCAGCTGAACCTCACTCTTCAGATGTCATTTCAACTTTTTTCTTTAGGAATCATGTGTATTTGAGTCCCAGCTCTAAAGCTGTTCTTGCTCTCTGCCTTAGTGGACAGCCAAGTTCAAATCATGCTATAATAAATCAGGTACCTAGAAAAGAATAAACAGGAAAGCTGAGTCAGAGCTCTTCTCTTGCATAGCCCATCAGGTTTTTGTGCTTCAGGCAATCGTCAGACCCACACACATTCCCTCCTGAGCACACTGATAAAGGGATGCCCCTTTCTGGCCCAGAAGAAGGTGAGGATAGAGACACTACCTGCAGGGTTTAGAGAGCCAGTTTCTAGCTTGCTGTACCACTTTCCTGCCCTTGTAAAGGGATTTTGAAAAGGACTGCACAGGCAGTGACTCAGACTTGTTGATTTAGAGTCACATTGAATCAGCCTACAGGAACTCGCGTGCAACATATATACTTTATCTGACCCACTTGAGATTTAAAAGGGAGATGACTGAAATATAGCAAACAAAAGGAACAAAAAAAGATATGAAAGTCTGACCCATACTAAAATTTTCAGTGCTTTCTCACTTAAATTGGTTCACTTTACATAATAGGTCAAAGGAGCTACATAAACTTTGCAAGAAAAGCTTGAATTTCAGCCTTTGTCTCCTTACCTGACATGAGAAATAAGCTTTCCTTTATACCTTGTTCTCTTCTAATGACAAACAGGACATCCTTTTTTTTTCCCCTAACTGCTTCATATCTGAGGTCTAATTCACTTGGTCTGATTTTATGACTAACTTAGACAAACAACATGTAGTAATTTAATTTTATTAGTGATAAATTTTTAATTCCTCTGGACTTGATAACGATCATATATATGAGGGTGCATGAACAAGTGTTGAAAGGGTTTCTGTCACTCATACGAGCGACACATTTCCAAGCGACTGAAGGACTCTCTTCAGAGTTAGGGAGGAGAACAGAGGATTGCCCCACTGGAACTGCTGCTGCAGGTAAGGAGAGGCCTCATTTTTGTCATAGGATCTCTGTAGAGCCTTTAAAATGATGAGAACTTGTGCGAATGGTGTAGACAGCCAACTGTTAATCATGGTGGGTTGGGTGGGAGGAATGCCAGGCTGTGTTTCGAAAGGTTTGTTTGCCGTGGTGCCTCCTGAAAGAGCATTTGCGCTGTTCCGACTCTCCTATGCCTTGGGAGCTCTCAGCAGCTCCCAGCCTCTGCCCTGCAGTGCACGTGCCTGGCCAGGCACTGGAATTCTCACAGATCAGCTCCCCTGCCCACACACAGCAACTCGGATTTCTCACTTTGGAATTCTGTCGTCTCTTTTCCTCTGTCAAGATTATTTGGAATTCTAATCCTGCTTGTCAATGTTACCTGCAGTCCCTCTTGGTTCTGTGTCAGTAATCTACTTAATTTTACATCTGTCTCGTAGTAATTTCCCTTGCATCATATTTCTGAAGTTTCCCTATGAGAATGTCATGCAAAACTGTCAAAAGCTTTACTAAAACCAAAGAACATGACACCTATTTCTTCTTTCCTGTTCACACAGTCTGTCTTGAAAGGAAACTGGACAGATTTGATGTTTGCTCTTGACTTAACACAGTGGCTGCTGTTAACCTCTCTGCTGCCGTCCCACCACTCAGAAACAATTTTTAATAAGTGTTCCAGATTTTTTTGTCTATTGAGCCAACCTAAAATTACCCAGTTCTTCTAGTTTTCTCTTTGGCTCCACAAAGAAAGAGGTTCATGTATAAATTATGGTTTATGGTGTAGTAGACCACAAGTTTGTAGTGATGGCTTTTTTTCTTGATAAAATTCTATTAGTGAGAACTCAGATTTGTGAAAGAAAGCTGCTCAGAAGCAAGCTTTTGTTTAGGTGAAAGAAATGACTAAATTTGAATCTGAGGGAAATCCTATAGACCTTTTGCAAGCCATAATGTCTTTGGTAAGAGGCTAGTTGGGAAGAAAAGGTAATTTCCTTTAGAAAGAAATATGTGATTTAGCGCTAGTGAAACCAAGACCTAGGACTGTTATTACAAACAATTTTGGCAACATATGAGTCTGAATCAGCTAGTGCCTGATGCAAAAAGTTTTAATGCTTGCAAAAAATAATACCTAATTTTAGTAAATAATTTATATCTGAGGTATATGCTTGGGCCTTTTAAATGTTGCCAATAGAGTAAAGGCCCTGTGGATTTTATTTTCTTCCGGTGCTTTATTTTTCATTGGAAAATACTGACTCAGAAATCCTGACTATTTGTAGACTTTTGCAACAACATACGTAGGTAATAAAAATTAGAATATTAAAAAATTCTTTGGTTTCAGAGAATTCAAAGCAAGTTCAAAACACGCTATTGGCCTCTTAGAATTTCAGAGTTGATCCTAAATATAGATTTATGTAAAATGGATCACACAGTAAATGCAAGATTTGTGAAATACTTGACAAGGGTTATCGTATTTGTTTGGCACAGAAAAGAGAGGCTGGAGGGAGAAGTTTTCATAGTTTCTAAGTATCAAAAGGCTACAAAAAAAGGCATTAATTACCTCAATTTTAAGAAAAGCTGATTTAGATCAAGTAAATATTAATTATATGGGTATTTAAGAATCAAAAAAGGCTACCTGTGGAGGCTGTGAAATACCCTTAACAGCAGAATTTTAATTATAGGTTAGACAAATATCTTGCATAGTTATACTTGACTTTGTATCAAGTTCTGGGTCGTAAATGGGATGACTTCTTAAGATTCTTTCAGGACTTCTATTATTGTAATAAATATCAAATATATTATACCATGTCACTTTATTTTTTCACATCTAAATATTTTGAAAAAATAAAGTGACATGGTATAATATATAACAATATAAAATGACCTTCAGATTCTCAAATGGATTAATGCTTTTTTTTTTTTTACATCAGCCTGGGCAATCAATATTGCTTTGTCTCTGTCTATTATTTAACACCATCATTTAGGCTTCTAAAAGCTGTGATTAAAAACATTCTTCCCACAAATAGATCTTGAAGTAACTGGCTGTCTTTGATAGAGTTTATCTAACCAAAATCGCATGATTTCAACTGTTCAGGCACACATCACTGCGTCTGGGATGAGGGGAATGGATCATGTGTTTCACCAAAGAAAATGAACGTGATGCATTATTATCTCTTTTTTGCATGGCACCAAGAATGACTGAGGTGCTATCGAGGCAGGCAACAAAACAAAAGGGAATAAGCTCCAGACATAAATGGTACTATTCCACACAAATGTGGACCCAGACATAAGAAGAAAATAAGCTGAAAGAAAAGCAATAAGTAACTTTTGGGCTGGAGTCTCAGCAATTATTGTGTGGAACCCATTAATGCTGGGATGTGCCAGGGTGCAGGATGGCATTCCAGGGCTGATCCTTGGGATCATTACAGAGGTGATGGCATTTCTGCAAAACTGAGCACGTCTCTTCTGGAAGTAGTAGTTTTTCCCCATGAAGGTGGACCAAAATGTACCGAAGGAGTGAATTTGCAGAATCATGCACGCAGCGTATGTGTGATGACTTTAATAGTCAGCAATTACAAAGATATTATGAAACCTGAACCCGTGCTTTATGACTGCCAAAACAGCGTTCAGCCATATGTTATATAAAAATCTTAGGAATATAAATGCAGAATTGTTGTCGACTGTAATTTCAGAAACTTTGCAATTGACAGTAACTGCTTTGAGAGAAAAAAATGCATCCTCCTTAATAAACTGCTGTGAAAACTCATCTGCATGTAAAGCATAATTTTAAGAAGAATTAACATTTCTCATATAAAAAGAGGATGCCAGTGACTTTAGCAAGCAATATCATTGGTTTATCCTTGTATCCAGGGGAATGTGGAAAAAAAGTTCCATAGTTTCAGTAGATGAAACTTAGTTACTGCAACACTCATGAGCCTCTGTTCTGTAAAGGTCATAAAATGAAAGCTGGCAGGGTCAGTCCAGCAGGTCCTTCAGTCCGTGGCAGGACATACCCTCTATTCTCCAGTGAAATAAACATCCCTGCAAGTATTTGCTCTCATTGCAGAAACAGCAAAACGTTTATTATTATTGCAAGGTCCNTTTTTTTTTTAATATTTTCTCGTTCTGGAAAAAAAAAATGAGAGTATGACTGCCTTGTTTGTTTCTGATTAAAATGCCAATTATTTGTGATTTACATTACAACATGCTATTGTCCTGGTACTAGGAAGGATGTGTAAAAGTATCACGTGAGCTTGCATTTGAAGCAATCAAAATTGAAAAACAGGAAAGAGGGTAGGACAGGGAAGAAACTTCAATTTGTGTTTTTTCTACTTTTAATCTGCTTTTTTCAAATGAGGCTAGGTGAATCAGAAATGAGGCAGAAGACTATGCAGGGGAAATATAGCCATGGAAAAAGATTTAAAAATGAATAAGTACCTGGAAATTGAGCCTGTAACTTGTAGGAGCTTTAAGAAACTTCCTATTCTTTCTAATGGAGTTTTTTAGCTTTTTAGGGCATGTATTTTCAGCTGTTCTCTGTACTTATGAGGCTTTTTCCTATTACCTGTAAATCAAAAGTTGACCTACTCACAAAATCACCAGATTCTAGCACACAGAAGTTTGCTCAGAGTTATGAAATACTAAATGTTGCAAAACTGAGAGAGTGGGAAAAATTAGCTTGAAATCCATAGGATTTAAAGGCAAGTATGCCGTAGCAGAAGGAGGGAACTGAAGTTAGGGAAAAAGAAAGTAACAAATTCAGAGATAAAAGGTGTGATTTGCCTCACCTATGGTTTACCTTGATAACAAAGGAACAGATAACCTCATACCTAAAAACCAGCACAAAGCTCTTCTTAAACCTTTTGTGTAAGCACTGCTTCAACTTATTGTCCCTGGTTCCCCCATTTAGGGGGATGTGCAGAGCTTTCAGGTATTTCTTTTCTTGGCAGCAGTGTGACGCGCTGCATGTGGCCTCTTCAGTTCTCCTTGTCTTTGAGCAGAGCCCTCACCTCCTCCCTTTGCTGTGTCCTTTTCCTGTGGGTCTTGGGGCTTGTGCCAGAGTGCATCATGTACCAAAGGATGAGTGACTGTGTTGGGGACACCGGCACCGCCGTTGGAAGCACTGGGAACATCTTGTGCTTGTAGGATAGATGAGGTGAAATAGTGGAGCAGGCTGGTGATAGCAAGACAAGTAACCCTGCTGCATTGCTGTAGTAGGAAATCAAGGAAGCAGGTCTTCTGTGAAACTTCAAAGGAATGACAGCCCAGTTTCCTTCTATTCTAGATGCTACCGTGTGCCTCTAAACTGGAGGAATCCGCTGCTTGTTGTGGAATGCCAGTGTTTCCTGTAAAGAGCATCCTGACCGAGTTTCAGAAACTTTCTCTGACCCTGTGACAGGGTCAGGCAAACCCACTAGCCCCTATGATCTAGCCAGAGAAGGGAAAGGATGAGTAATTAAGAGACAGCACTACTGACACATACACCTGTCTTGGGAGGTATCAGACCTAAAGTGCTGTGAAGTGCTGCATAAAGTACTTGACATGAGATATTGCAGAGATTCTAGGCTCCTGCAGATTGCTATTTTGATGGGCAGTAATTGTGATTTTGAAGCAGTGATTGAGCAGGCCACAGCAGGCTGCAGTGTTCTTAAACTGCCATGTTCTTTGGATCACTGTGACACAAAATGTTTTCTGTTTTACAGAAGCTGATTTCAGTAACATAATCTTGTTTTGTTTTATAATGTCCTGCTGGGAAACAACTCTCCCCCATGAGGGGTGTGGTTAAAATAGCTCAAGGCCTGCTGTGATGGTGCCAAAAAAATACCAGTTTGTACATATGATTCACATGTTGTTTTTCACAGGGTGGAGTAAAATGAAAAAAAATCAATAATTTTACCAGATAAATTCTTTCTTTTCAGGAAGTCTACCTGTCTAAATAGGCT
The DNA here is from genome assembly GCA_013390105.1 of Tichodroma muraria. Taxonomy (NCBI): domain Eukaryota; kingdom Metazoa; phylum Chordata; class Aves; order Passeriformes; family Sittidae; genus Tichodroma; species Tichodroma muraria. The sequence continues at coordinate 15,755 of WAAG01068558.1, read as the reverse complement.
TTTAAAAGACAGGGAAATAGTGGTCATACTTATAATCTTTAGTGATGGTACCAGAGTAATCTTAAAAAATGGATTTCATAAAACAGCTTGAGGTCATGAAGTACAGACAAAGTGGGTGATAAATATGCGTATATAAATAAGTTACTTCTCTGATTTTAAAGCAGTAAAAGTTACTGAGGCTATATCCTCAGCTGGTGAAAATTAGGTTGGCGTAATTGGCTTAAGTTAGGTTTGTTGGTTTACTCTGATTTTCATCATCAGATTTGGTGGTTGCATCTTTTAATCAAAACAAAACAACAAGAAGAAAACTAATGTGAACTCTTTGCTCTTCAGCTGTGGAGCAGTTGCTATAATAAGGTTATTTGCTTTGTTAAATAACCCATGTGCTATGTTTTAATGCAATTACCTAAAAAACCCCCATCCAAAACAAACCCAAAGAAAGCAACATGAGAAGGATGATGGTGATCTTCTCTCCTGTTTGACAAGCAAGTATAATTCCATAAGAAACAGAATTTAAAAACTTCTCAAGTTGATTGTGGACAGTGCAGAGACACTGATGTGAGGATGGGGGCTCTGCTGTGGCTGGGATTTCGGGACCCCAGGAGGTGTTTCTGCCAGGGGGGCAGGGAGAGCCTGTCCAGGGCATTCATGGTGGGGCTGCTGCCTTCACTCTCTAGCCTCAGGCATGAATATTGCCTCTAGCAGCCCCAGGCCAGTTTCCTGTGTGAGGAAAAGGCAATATATATAATATATATATATAAAATATATATATATATATGTATATATATATATAATGATGGTCTTATTAAAAAAACCCAAAACTCTGACTTGAATGGAAATAGGAATATGGAGAAAGTTCTGCTTTTCCATCTGCCTTGCCTGTGTGTAGACTTTCAGGCTTACTTTACTACAAGATTATTGGGCTTTCTATCATTCCCGCTTCATTTTAAAATGTTGTTGGTTTTGATATATTTTTGCATGTACTGTGGTTTCTCTCCTGAGGCACTAAAGGACCTAGAAATATAATAGACAATTTTGTGTTACAAAAGCTTAATTAAGCCATTACTCTTCAAACTTTTGTTTGATTCAAGTCAACGAAAGTCAAGAATTTTACTTTAAAGTCTTTCTGTTGCAACATTTGAAGGCTGAGGCAGGTTTATTTGAGGCTTTTGAGAACTGGAAATATGTGTGGGGGTGGTACTCTTGTCTTGAACTTAACAATTTACGAAAAGAAGACAACTTTCTGCTTGCAACCTCTTAAGATGGGGTTTTCTGTCCATGAGTTTCTATTAAAAGTCTGATATCCATCTTGGCTCCATCTGTGGAGTCTCTGAACTAGGTGAAAGCGTTGTTTTAACCAATAACATAATTATTCCATTATAATCTTTCCCTAAAAAAACTTGATAAAAGTAATGGGAAAATAATCTGTGCACAGAGCTGAACACGTCTTCACAGGCATTGTGGAAGTGCAATGTAGTAGGAGGTTAAATTTCCTTGTGGTGCACTGAATCAATATTTTTGTCCTAACTACTTAGTGTCAGTAAATCTTTTCATATGCCTTATATATGAAAACCTCATTTTTTTAGTTGATAAACACATATTAACACACTTTGCAATTTTTTTCCTGAATAAAAAATTTTTTTATTCTCCCTCTGATTTTAACAAGGAAGGGCTTTAATGAACTCCTATAGCGTTTAACTAAATGCAGAAGTGATATAAATAACATCATGCTGGTGTAACTTCTAATGGCATCGTATAATGCATGTGGTTCTTGGGGATTCTGACCAGTGTGTTCCTTCTAACTTTGTCTCATTTCTGTGGGTTATATAGCATTTTTCTTTTATGCATATGTCAGGTTTGCTAAAGCAGAAAGAAGTAACAAATAGTGAGTAACCAGGTAAAATGATAATTCTTCGTCTTAAATCCTTATTTTTATTTGCTGTTCTGCTGAAGCACCATCCCTTGGTTTAGCTTGGAAATTACATTAACGTTCATGAGCTTTCTCCCACCAGTGCAGGGTTTTAAATTAAGGTCTATGAAGGGGTGATAAGAATCTCCAAGTAAGTGGCGTTGCTTCTTGGCCAGAGTCAAAAATCAGAAATTTTATGGGTTTTTTTTGTTTTTTTTTTTTTTTTTATGACAAGCTCAAAGAGACAGAGAATGATAGTAGGAAAGTTTTTAGATCACCTTTGATGTCTTTTTTAGACCTATACAAAGTAGACAATTTTCGGTTTTCTGAAGAAATTTACATGACAGCTACACTATGCTCGTGCTATTACTTGAACTTATTCAACAAAGACAAAATCTTGAAAAAAAAAGGAAGGAAGAGTCCTTCAAGGAAACAGGAATGGCTCTGTGTATGAAATCTGCCTATGCTCCTTCCAAGGCAGAGATCAAGGAGGAAAGAGAACCTGTGGTCCTTGGGTGACAGCTAGAAAGATGAGGCATGATGAGCACTATTGGTGGGAAGTTCACTATGAGCTGCCAGACTTAAGGCCTGGCTGAAGCTGTTGGTAAGCAGGGGACAGAGTAACCCAAGGCACATGGTGGTGATGAGAGAGGGGGTGAAGTGGTGAGCTGGGAAACGTGTACAATAAGGTACAAATCAGTCACATTCTTTAAATCAAATTGCATCTCTTCTTTCACTTAATAAGAGAGAACAAAGATTTTGGGGACAAATGCTTTCATAGATTTATTGTACCTGCTAGGTAAATTCTGGCTGATTAGTATTAAAGTCAGAGGTTGTTCAAATGAGGGCAGACAAAAAATTATAGCATCTGTGATTTCTGGAAAGGTTCTTACCTTCCAGAGAGGAAACAACCTTATCCTCCCAGGCAAACAAAAAAACTCCAGGATGTGCAGTAAAGGAACCAAGGTATTCTACAAAGTTACTTTTCAACTGTCACAGAAAACTCCTAAAGTACTTTTTCTGAAAGTTCTGAAAGACCAGCGGTCCATTAAAAAAAAAAAAACAAACAAACAAAAAAACCCCAGTTACAGTGATTTAGCAGATCTTATAAGGAAAATAATCTTAGTATACTCTGGGGGAGCAAAACGTAGTTGAAGTTACTTGGAAATCCATACCCAGAGAGTTGCTTGGCGGTTCACATTCAAAATAGAGGGCAATGTTGAACAGAGCTGCTCGGTTACTTGTCTTGGGTCTGGTTATTTTCTGTGTGCGTTTACTCATTTTATAATGAATTAGCTAGAGGACTGACTAGTGTGACAGCTTTTAAATCTGGAACACATCTGGGAGAAAATTTGGATGTGTTGGAGGATGGAAATGGAATCCAAAAATTATATTGAAAAATTGGAGAAATACTCTGAAGATGATGGATGAAGTCTGATGGTTGTGCTCTGTGGGAGGGAAAGCAAGAACAGCTGGGTATCGAGTTCTGCAGGAAGCAGTAGTGGACTTCTAGTGGATCATGACCTGAACGTGGCTTTAGTTTGTCTAAAGCGGCAAATTTGCTCATCTGGCCATAGCTGGAAAGAATTGTCATAAGCACTCTAGGGAGATGTGATCCTGATAAGGCTGTGAGACTGATATGCACAGCAGTGCACCCTGCCAGATGCGCCAGGTAACTTTTATGAGTCCCTGAGCAAGCCTCAGCTGCAGTGTGGTTGTTTGCATGCTGCAATTCAAGACTGATACAGACAAAAAGGGAGATTCTACAGAGGAGTGAGAACTATTTGCTATAGAAATAGAAGGTTTACAAAGAAAAAATGGAAGGAATTGGGAAAGATTGAAGAGGGACACCTCTTCAAGGATATAAAATGCTGCTGTGGACCAGAAAGGAATGAACCATTTTCCATCTCCACAATTAGTAGGACAGGAAGTAATTATAGATTTCTGCAAGAAAAACTGATGTTGGGAACGAGGATGAATACTGTTGGTGTGAAAACGAGAGAGTCTTGATGTGGGAAATGATTGCCTTTGTCAGTTGTGAAATGGCAGCAGTGGAGACTTGCAGAACAGAAACCTGTCAGGACTGACCATGGGGCCCAGGAGAACAGCAGAAGACTGCTTGAAATGTCTTCAAGGCATGGTTTTAAAACATTCCTTTATAATTTTTATGATTCTCTAAAGAACAGAAAATGAAAGTGAGGAGTTTATGCAAGGCCCACACTATCCTGTTTCATTGCTCTTAGTGTTTTGGTGTACTGGGTGCTAAGTTTTACCTGGTAAACTCATTTTACTGAGTTGGTGCTGGAGCTTTTAGTGATGGAAATGGAATCTCATGGAGTTTTTCCCATTCACATTTACCTAAGAGTCAGTCTCCCTATAATGACTACTTTAATTTGCACAAGGAATATTGGAATCAGAAACTTTGAATTTGCTTTGCAGTGTTTCTATACTTCCTTTCATATATAAATTCAAGCAGAATTTGCCACATCCAATTAGAACTATTAACCATTGTGCATCTTAATTATATGGGAGTTATCTATATATCTAGTTGGGTTTTTTTTGAGATTTGGAGTTTCTAGAAGTTACTTATGTTTTAAGATGTCTGGTCTAATTTTGGCTTAGCAACACTTTTGTTGTTTTTTTTCTTTTTTGTTTTGTTTTTTGTGTGTTGTTTTTGTTTGTTTTTATTTTGGTTGAACATTATGATGAAAGATGAGGGAAAACTAATCTTGAGCTGATTAAATGATTGTATGAATGTGGTAGATTTGCTAATCAATTTCAGTTGAAGAATATATCATTAGACAATAAGCCTGTCAAATTAATTCAAAAGCCTGACAAAATCTTTTTGTACAAACAAGTGATTATAAATGGGCACCTGTTATCTGGCATAGAGGCACAGATCTGTGTCTTGCAGAACAGCAAATCCACGTTTTTATGAAAGGATTATTTCATAAAAGCAGCAGGTCTTAGTCTTTATGACATTTTATTACCCCATGCTTTTCAAACCAACATTTAGTTGGACTTGGTAAATATTGTTCATTATTTTTAGTCATTTTCAACATGTATGAATCTGTGTTCTCGTGGAGGCAGTAATGCATTCATCATAAATGATACAGAGTTTTGAGCATATTTTAACAGAAATAACCACAGTATACAGTCATTTAAAAACACATTTGCAAAATACTCTTTTGCAACCAAAATGAAATGTTAGTGCTGAATATAGACACAATTTTTCAGATATGACAGATTCCACTTTTCCTTCTCAGTTTCCAACGTTATTGCGAGTTGTTGTGTAGCTGAGTGCTTTGTGATTCTGAATCCTTGCGATGATGCGTTCCATTTCTGCTTTGCACTTAGAGAATTGGAGTAACACAGAGTTGAGTGTTGATTTCTTGGTTCCTTTTATGTTCTTTAAGTGTACTGGAAGGGAGCAGAAGTTCATTAAACTTAGGGGTCTCTCAGTAGACGTGGAGCAGGGTGGGTTTTAAAATTTGGAGGAGGGAATGCATGTTCATAGAGAGTGAGTGAGAAAGACAGAGAGGCTTTACTTTCTGTGAGAAACACTTGGAGATGAGGGAGGAAGGGGAGGCTTTTCCCCAGCTAATCCAGAATCTAATTTGCTGCTGGAGGCTTGATCATATCCTCGTGTCTCAGGTAATTGTTACCAGCAGTTAGGATGGTTTTACTTCATTTTCTAATGCAGGCAAGGACAATTTGGAATAAGGCTTACCTTCCTGGAGCTGGTCACAGTTTTACCTCATGGAATGGCTTAGCTCATATTCTGGTTTACTCTGTGGACCTCTTGGGGTCAGGTGACTGCATCTCTAGCAGCTGCTGAGCACAAACTGCACTTGACAAATCTAGGTACTGATAACCAAATTTAGATTACATAAACACACATCTACAGTACACAGCAGTTGTAGCAGGGCCAGTGTGTTTCTGGCAGTTTCAACACAATGCAGTAATGCTTTGCTTTTGTGCACATGAGGTAGTTTGTGCCCCATTTTTCTTTATTTTTTTTCTGATGCTACTGATCAGATAGTAAGTTTTACTTTATCTGGTAAATAATACCTGAGATTAACAAAACTATTCCTACTTCCTGTTCTTATAAGTCAGAGACAGGTCTGGTTTGTGTATATCTATTTCTTCTTTAAAGTGAATTTATAATTTATAGGAATTGCACATTTGGAATTAATTTAAATAACCAGTGGACATTGCTGCTGGCTCTGCCAATGGCAGGAGCAGGCATATTTCTCTGGCTGTTTAAATAAAGACAAGACTAGATCCAGAAGTTCTTAATAGGGCAGTTCTGGAAGCTTGCCTTCTGTCTCTAGTCCCCAAAAGTTGTATTTTGATTTTAGTATTCATAACCAGCCATTGATTTTTCCAACCTAATTTCCTCCCTGATGTATTTAATATCAAGCCAGATCTGCCATCTATCTACAAATCACCCTGGCTTTACAAGCCAGCTCTGCCATCCATCTACAAATCATAAATGGCTTTAGTCAGGAAATTAGAAGTAGGCTTAATTTTTTTTTGAAAGTGAAGGATTCTTAAACCACTTACTTCAGCCCTCTCTCATGACTCAGCTTGTGTTTCTATTTGTTGCAGTTCCTGGCTCATGGACTTCATCAAGTTATAACATGCAGCATATTGTAGCTGATTCAAATTCTGGCAGTCAGAATGGCTGGTTGTATTTTTTCTTTTTAAAGAAAGAGTTTTTCTTTTTGGGTAATAATTCTAGAAATATACATTATAATGACAAGACAGACAAAATCAATTGCATTAGAAGAAGGAAACATATATTAAACAACAGTACCTCTTTAATAAAGAACAGGAAACTATTTAAAATTAATTAATGATAATTAATGACTGTAATTATGTCCTGAGTTTCCTTGATATGATAAACTCTGTAGTCAAAACCTTGTTCTTTGTATATTCTTTCTCAGAATATATTGCCAGAAGTAAAACTGAAGTTATAGTAAGAAGAAAAATATTGAAGATGAAAGATCTTAATTTGACAGATTTTAAAGATGATTCAGAAGTATTACGATTGTTGCAGCTAAGCATGTGCCAAAGACATGGCTCCCAGTGTGTTCCAGCCATAGAGGGATGATCCATCACCTTTGTTTTTGCTGCCGAGAGCAGAAATTTATGAAAATCAGCATTTGTGATTCTGCATGGACTCACTGTGCCCTAGAATTCAATAGCAAATTTCAGATGCTCTGTTGATATTGATTTATGATTAAGATCAACCTATAATTACGTTGTTACTATTATGTATTAAGCTTATAATACATTAATATAGAACATTCATCAGCATAATATATACATTCTTATGTGCTCATGCTTTGGTTTCATATGACAGTATATTTTTATGCTACTTTGGGGGTGGAAAGACCAGAGAACTACTTTTAGAAGAGGTAGGTATGCACCCAGATGGATTTTCTAAAGCGTCTGAAAAACAGCCAAGTCTTACCTTTGAACTGTGAAAAATTTTCTAGATTTGAAACTCTTGTTGGGGCTATCTTCACAAGTTTTAAATCACATAGGGTGGCATTTCCTGAGGGACAGATTCTGTCTATGTGTTTCTGATATTGCTCGAAGAGGCACTTTCCCCTACAAATAGCTCATCTCTGCCCTACTCAGCAAGGTGCCCTGCAGAGTTCACCCATTGAACTAAACCCATTGAAACTCCTGAAAACAGAGCTGTACATTGTCACAGAGAATTACCTTGAGCTTCTGCACACAGATTAAAAATTAGAAGACTAAATTGTAGAATTCTTAGCTTAGGAAAAAAATCCACCCTCTAAATAAAATGTCATGAAAGTCTCAAAGTCTGAAAAACTGTGTCTGAGATATTAAGGGTCAAGAAAGGTACCACCTGAAAACAGCCAAGAATTATTGAGCAGACATGGATCTATGCACCTGGGGTACATGAGCATCAATACCAGGCATTACCAGGTAATGCCTGTCTGTGGTGTGAATCAGCTGCAGGAGGCAGCTTTTTTTTTTTTTTTTTTTTTTTTGGGGGGGGGGGGGGGGGATTTTGTGGT
>WAAG01068539.1:4077-24626 GCA_013390105.1 Tichodroma muraria | reverse complement strand
GATCAGAAATCAGCCATGCCATAAAAGTACAAGACATAAGTATTATTTTTACATCTCACTATGGTTTCTGCCCCAATTCATTAGGTCCTTCAATTAAGAAAAAAAAAACAAAAACAAAGCACCTCAAAAACACAGTTTCAGTATCTTTCATAACCACACAAATGAAATTGGAATTTAAGCTCATTTTGTTCATTTAGAGGCCAAGCAGGCTCATGAAGCTGTCTCCCCAGTACCTACGCTGGCAATCCTGCAGGCAGTTTTTGGAGCAAATCAGGATGGATTTCATACTGCTTGCCGCTGGCAGCCTTTCCAGANGCAAATCAGGATGGATTTCATACTGCTTGCCACTGGCAGCCTTTCCAGAGCCCGGGGAGGCAGGACAGCTTCCTTAGGGCCTGTGGGAGGCAGCCTTGCTGCAGATCAAGAGTGGTGCTTCTTGCTTCAGAGGGTTCTCAACACAGGAAAAAAAAGATTGTCTCTCTGTCTTCTCCCACAGCCAGGCACATACTGAGAAGAAGAAAAAGAAAGTCTAAGAAAAAGCCCAAACCCACTGGATTATCATGTGCTTTCTATGATATTTACATTTTTACTATTTCATTCCTGTGTTTGTTATAAGTTTGTAATGCAAGTGTTAAGTCTTAANAAGAGGAAAAAAGAATATTAAGAATATCTATGGGCAACAATTCTACAAAATACTCTGAGTGCCATCCCATAGATGTATTTCAACATGCACGCTTCTGCAATGACTGACCACAACCATTAGGATGTAATTTTGTGTCTAAACGTTTCCCAAGATTAATTTTAAATGGTTGAGCAGTAAATATAAATAACAGCTGAGCCTAATTCTGAAGTTTTTGTTGCATTTTTACCACCAGGATTTTGGCTTGCTAATCACACGTTTCAGTTGGATAGGAAACACGCCTAATCTAGCCTGATGTTGTCCAAAGAGAGCTGGGAGTAAATTGGAAAAGGCTTTTTTTACATGTTTAAGAATTCTTGTGTAAGCTGTAACTTTCCTGCATGCATGGTATTTATAAAGTGCTATGGAAATTATTGCTGTACCTAAAATATAATGGGACAAAAACAGTTCAAAGAAAGTCAGAACTGGTTCAGGTGAAACCATCCTCTTAAACTTGGTAAACCTTTACAGGATGATCCAAATCTGGATGATTAGCAAACGACTTCTGCAAAAGTTCTGAAATTTGCTGTGAAAGGCAAATGCTGCTGTATATTTCAGACATGGGTTATGCTAAGAAACCATCCAGTCTAATCCTTCTGTTGCTGTTACGTCAAATATACTGCTGTTAGCTCAAACTTACGGCAATTTCCTTTTGCTGAATCTCAAAAACGTCTCAAGGATTAAATCCATACAGGAACACTGAGCTCCAACTAGCTTAAGGGCACAGAATGGGCACACATAGCATTGCACAACAAAGATCACAGAGTTCTCCCCATGGTGAGGAAGCCCAAGTCCCTGGATTTTCACAGCTCTTAAACTACAAAACCAACAGGTTGGGGCTTCCAAACCTAGAGAACTGTAGAAAAGTTTTGTAAAGGTGAAATCATCATTTTCTTACTCCCTTCTTCAAAACAGAGGTCTTAATTCATATGCTATGTGTTAAAAATCAACATGTCAAAATTTTTTTTCTATTTCAAAGTCATGTTTCTAATCAAGAATTTCTTCTGGTTTTCAAACAGCTGTGATATATAATCATAAGAAACAGAGTTCTTCACATCACAGATAAAACTAAGAGAAATACTGTAATAAGTATTTTGAAAATGAAGGATGTTTTTTCTTATTTTGTCTGCAACTGAAGAAAAAATGGATATTCCAGAAGACAACATACTTGAAATTCATGCGCAAGAACACGTTTTACAAGGGACAGACGTGTCTGTAAAATTTATCTCTCCTAGATAGCTTCAGCTTCTAGACATAGCTAGACTTCATCTAGAACTTAAGTTCATGCCCCTGTCCATAGTTACATTGAACCACTTGGAGACAAGAACATATCCATGTAAACCGTGTCTGCTACTGTGAGAAACAAAGAATAAAGTGAGCAGTTTAGAAAGGTTCCCAGGGAAGCAAATATTTAAATGGGGAAACAAAATAGGTTGAATCAGCAAAAATTTAGTTGAAACACTAAACATTTTGTCTCAGGGAATGTCTGGTTCACCTGGTGGGGGGAGTGCAAGGAGTCTTTCTCTCTCTTACCTTACTTCTTAGCTGCAGAGTTCCTGCCACTTGTAGAAAGAACTGAACAGAAACCTGTGGGTTTTAGTGTATTCCAAAGCAAGCCATATGCCTAAATGCTTTGCCAAATGGCTCTCCGAGGACTGCCCTGTACTTATTGACAGCAAACACTGAGCTACAGATGTAGTACCTCAACTAAAGGGAACCACTTGTTGATGTTGGGCCAGTTCTCACTGGATGAGGCTGACTGAAAATAAGAACAAAATTTATTGTTTTATTGCACCTGTGGTTTTGTTGGAGACCTGAAAACAGTACATCCAGGTTTCATGTTCTATGGCAATGCTTTATTGAACTAATTAATTATTCATCATTTCTCTTAACAGTTTGAAGAGGTCTGTCATACTCACTGTGACTCATAATTTGCATGTAAACATATCACATCTTGAAACTTCACTGCACTTCCTCCACAGCTCACTTCACAGACGCTCAGCTAGAAAACAGCTAAATTTACCAATTGATTGGGACCAACAGCAAAGACAATGATAATGAATCCAGGAAAAATTCCAGAATGGCAGCAACAATTGAATAAACAAGTGGATGTTATGGAGTTTTGATAATTCTTGGCCTTGTGCTTGGCAATGGGATTGCTTTGTTCATCTCTTGTGCTTTTATAGGAACAGATAGAGGTCAAGCACCATTCACCTATTCAGCAGAATTGTTGCTGATTTCTTACTTATGATTAGTCTGTCATTTCAGGTGTGCAGTACAACCAGGAAAGAGAACTTTGGATTTCCAAAGAACTTCTCTGCACTTTTATTCTGTTCCCATTGACTCTGAACAGAACCAGGAGTATTGTATTTCCTGTTATCCTCACATTAGATTGGTTATTTATATTGGTTCATCTGCACCAGCAGTTGAATAAAATATCAACACTCAGAACCTCTGTGTCATTGCCATGAAAGCTTTTCATTATGAAAAATCTTGTCAAAATTACGTACCTAACAAGTAAGATGTTGTATGGCAAAAAACTTTGGGTTTGGTTTCTTTTCTGTTTAAGATATTTTCTTCACTATTTTCTGCATCACCTTCAAACTGAAGCAGCTGTCTGAAAGAAACAGAATCCAAAGAGACATAAAGTACTCTTTTGCCTAATACGGCTATTACTCTAATAGCCATTGTTCTTTGTTCATTGTTACACACATTTTCTGCTTCTTTCCTCTTCTTCTTTTCCTTCTGGTTGGCACTGGGAAAAGCACTGCAAAAAATTCGTATTGTAGTCACTTCTTCCATGCATCAAATGCCTTCGTGTACCTAAATAATGTGCTTGAATATTATGCATTACTTTTAAAGGGTTCATAAACAGTCACACAAAAAAAAAAAGGAAAATAAAGTTACGCCTATTTAGAAAGGCCCTGTAAAAGCTGAAAATGTGGGTTCAGCAAGAAATGTAGACTGCAGTCTCTGAAAGTATTAATATTATGGCAGTAGAACCACTTCAGAATTGTGTTTGCATCTCTCTATTATTCCTGATTTTCATTTACTAAATTACAAAGGTGCTTTGGAGTTTTGGATACAATATGGTTTCATGGCATCATGGATACATGTTGTCATTGGTGTATACAATAAGGCATCATAGCCCAGATGTTCAGAAAGAAAGGAGGATGAGGGAATCCTTGGTTAGCATTTATAGTCCTTTCCCAACAGATAAAAGTTTGGGCAAGTCACGCGGTGTCAGAATGTTGAATTGGCTCTACTTAATTTCATATGTGTTCAGTTAATGCTTTGTTTGATTTTCTGTGACACTAAGGTTTCAGATGAAATCTGAGTTGCCCAAACTTGGAGTCTGGTCAGCACAAACACCCCTGTAGTCACTAGAGAGATCCAGCAGCACGTCCAGAGGGTGATACATACCATAGAGAAGAGGACTTGTCTCATTAGACTGCTTCTCTCCACCTAATGATTGCAGAGGAGATCTAACATGACTCAATTCCTGACACAGAGACCTCAGCTAAATTGCTGATGGTAGGTAGGGTGAACAGGAGTGTAAATGTCATTACCTCTGAAGTCCCAATGAACTCTTGAACTCTTGAAGTCAACTCAGCAGGAATCAGCTTTCATTTAAAAGGAGTGGGAAAACCTTATTAGAAGAGCGAAGCACTAGACAAAAAATAAAAATCTGGCCAGTGCACCACTGTAAGTAGAGGAAGTTTATCCAATTGTCTCTGTCCCAAATACTATTCAATCTTTCTTTGACAAATCTAGATGCAGAAAACTAAATCTGTCTCTCAGGAAGCCAATAAAAGTATTGCGATTATTATCAATTAATTCAGAATTTCATTTAGGAAACCAAAGTATAAGATAAAAACTAAGGCATAATAAATAGGTTTTGAGAAGCACTGTCAATAAAGAGGCAGAGTAGGACAGGGCTTTAAGCAACCTGGTCTAGTGGAAGGTGCCCCTGCCCCTGGCAGGGGGGCTGGAACTGGATGGTCTATGAGATCCCTTCCAACCAAATCATTCTATGGTCCCATGCTTGACAAACAAAATGAAAGGGTGGTTGAAGCAGAGAACATGTATTAAAAGAGGCACTGAGGTATGAAGCAGAAGACAGAATGATAAAGCGAGAGCGTACGTGAACAAATGAGCACTGACAGAAATAAGAGGAGTAGTGGTTTGAAGTCAAGGGATCACTCCAGACTGACACTCAAATACTAAGATCAGAAACTGCCTTCCTATTTTGCCTTGGTAACCAGAAAAGAAAAAAAAAAAAAAAAAATCGGGTTTCCACAACTTGATTATCACAATCTAGATTCAAGCTTCTGAATCCAAATATGCCACACTTTGTACCCAGTGTAGAATGAACAATGAACAAATCACTTGTTGAATAATAGATTGTGAGAAGTCAGGTCTGAGTCCATTGCTTCCATTATTACCTAATCTCTAGAAAACAGCTAAATAGTAAGACCAGTTTTTCTAAGGAAGCATATATCACATTGTGTGTTCTCATCTTTGAATCATGCAGAAAATAATGTGGTATCACTAGCAGATCCAGCTCGGGTTTCACCGGATTTTCCAAGGCCAGCATTTCAGTTCCATTAGCATTGATTAACCTGGTACTAACTCGGTATCTACCTGGCATTAAATGAGAATTCTCATATGCTTCATTTAAAAATCTAAATTTTTTGTATTGCTGAAGTCTTCTTTCCTTCTTAAACATTAGAAATCATGTGTCATCTCTTGCATTAGTGACAGTCAACACTGCAAATTCAACGGAGCAATGTCAAATTATATCAGTTACAAATTTGGCTAAGGTTAAGAGTAATTTAAAATTTCTGAGCTGTCATAGAGCAGGCAATAACTGTGCAGCTGAAAGCACTACCACAAAAAACACCAGCAATAGGGGAAAAATAATTAACTTCACCTGCTTATTCTGGACCTAAATAAGTGCATTTAGTGGCTGGGAATGGTAAGAAGAGCTTCAAATTTCAAGGTGTTCTTCAAACAGTCATGGAAAAATAATTTAACTCTGTTATCTGGGTTTTTTTTTTTTTTTTTTTTTTTAATAAGGATTTCTGCTTTTAAGGGGTTGCTGTAAAATTAGTACCTTGATAGGCTACTAGAAAGTGGTAGCAGATCACCAGTAATTGTTATCTGAGAGCCTTATTGTTGATTTATTCAAAATTATCATACAGCTTCAATTTTAATTTAAGAATTCCAGAAGGAAAGGTTATGCCATATTGCTGCAAAAGGCTAATCTGGTCTTCTTTCTACTGAATAAAATCTGTGTTAGGCTGGTATCCTGACATTAGAGTCAGACCCAATGCTTTAAAGGGAGAAGCTTTTTAAATATCATGATTAAAGCACATTAGGATTTTTATGGTGAATTTCATTCCCTGCACATGTTCAGAGCTTCACTTAAGCCCTTCATTTTTGAGTGGAATGAGCCCCTCCCTTTCTGTATAAAGCATTAGCACTGTAATATGAAATTTCCTCTCATGGTATTTTTGGTAGCCAGACACCGAACGGAGAGAATCGAGCACTGTTTTCATTTGCTGTTATTTTCTATGCTACACAGATGCATGAAGTTAACCAAAGTACAACTGATGAGATGGAATCCTCTGATATTTAAAGTGTTTTAACTGTTAAGAGGGACCAGTATTTGCAGCAAAGGCAAGCCTCCATAGAGAAACAGTCTCAGCATCTGAGATGATAGATTTAGAGCCAAATAGCATTTTCCAGCTCCTGAGCCCGACTGCATGTGAGCCAGTGGCATCTGGACTCCTTGTCACCCTGAGATTCAGATGTGTATTTGTGTTGCAGGGAAAAGGAGCACCAGGCAATGCGACACCGCTAGGCTCAACTTATTCAAGGAACCAAGTAAGGGATGAGCTTTGGCTGAAAAAGCTCTTCACTCATGCATGCACAAACCAAGACTCACCCCAGTCACCACCTAAGCAGGCTGGCTCAATCTTGCCTGGAGGCAGCACAACACCCGCTGCATCCAGACCCAGGGTCAGGCTCTGTTCGGTGGCCCAGAACCAGAGAGTTTCACTTCGTGTCCTCCTCCTTCCCATCCATTCCTCATCCAGTGGTGGATGTCTGCATAGCAATGCTTCCCTTTATCCCACCTGAGGGGTTTATAGCCACTATTTGGCACAGGCTGCCAGTCAGTACCCAGCAATATCCCTGTCCATCTTCCCAGCAGTTTCAAATAATGCACTTGTAGAACATGTTGATCCATGACCTGTGCCAAGGCTCAATACACTCTGCTCCTGTTTGCACTTTCTTGACAGCTATTACTCACTACACTCAACTGTGAAACAAAGCATGGCCATGAAGGCACAGTGACAACCAGATTTGCCCCTTTTTCCTCTTGATCTTCCCTTTATTAGTCCCTCTTCTGCATGGCAGAATCATTCATAGTAGCAAACCAGAAAAGCTGAACAAAGATATTCCTGCAACATGATCCAGACACAATTCAATTTGTCTTGTCCAGATACACCTGAAACATCCAGACTCAGAATGCCTGTGCAAACAATCAGAAAGCAGATGATCCACCTGCTCCTAAACCAAGCTCCTGTGTGAACCCCACCAGACAATGTCCCAAGAAAGTTTCCTAATTTGCCCCTGCTTTGAGTGGGGATTGGACCAGATGCCCTCCAGAGGTCTTTTCCATTCTATAAGGTCCTTTCCAAACTGTTCTTCTATGATCCTCTGACATGATCTCCCTTCTACACAAGCTGTTTGCTGTTGACTTGGCTGCTTATATTCTTTCAGCAATGAAACCCTGAAGCAGGCCTGAGGCAATTCGCATGTACCAAGACAGACAAATCCACAGCTGGAACAGTCATCAGGAGAGTTTTCAACATCTCTTCAAAGTACAGGGTAGAAGCAAGCTTTTGGAAAATATGTTTTCAGGGCACCTATTCATTGTAATAATTGAAGGTGCCACTGATAATGAATTACTGCTCTTGCTACTGGCCTAACAACTCTTTTTATCTTTGGGGTTGCATTCAGCAACTGTAACATGTTGATTCAATGCTGCAGAATACTGAAAACAAAAGCTGTGTTGATGTAATGCAAAAACAATCTATTCATCATCCTGACACCCTACAAATAACTTTTCCTCTTTAATCTGGAAATGATGGCAGTTCCATGCATTGATAAATCATGCTATTGCTGTTCTACAGGCAGTCTTTATTGTCCAGCTTTAGGTTTTGGAGTTTTTCTTTTCCACTGGTGCATATATCCAGCTTTCTCCTTCCACATGCTATTGTAACATGTCCTTCACAGGGGAATATGAGCCACATGAGCTCCTTACAGCTTATAGCTCACACATTTGTTATTAATTACAGTTCTCATTAACTGTACCAGACAGTAAAAAAATTGTTCTCCCCAAGGACTAGCCAGGATAAAACCAGCATGACCTAAACAGACCATCAAGTCAGAGCTGGAAATCCTGCTGGGATAAGAAACCAGTGCCTAATGATTTCAACAGAATGCCTTTCATCTGACTGCTGGCCCTCCTCATCAATACCAGTGAGATGTTACATTGATTGAAGCACTTAATTTCCCCTTCATGCAAGTGATCTATGTGCAAATTCTCTATTAACTACTAACTTGCTGCTTTTTCGAGATATGAAAAAAATTACTTCTAGGAACGTAAATCAGACCAGAGATTCCCTGCTAAGTTCTTATATCATTTCACTAAGCATTCACCATTTATGCTTATTGCAGCTGTGAAGCTTCCATGGGATCTAATTCACTCTCCTTATTCAGCAAACCCCAAACATTTTCCATGGGGCATTCAGCCTGGTGAGCTAAACCACAGCACCTTTCCATCTCTCATTACCAACTTTTCTTCACTTATGGAAGAAGGACCAAAGAAAATGTCCAGCAGGCTCATCTGAACTGAAGTTCATGTTCACAACTCCAGTTCAGAGTCATATCCTTTTTACCAGCATTAAATGCAATTTCCAGGTCCATTGGAACTGGAACGACCATAGGCTACTTACCATTAGAAAAAGAAATATTTGCCTAGAGTTGCCAGTACAACAGTGTGAGAAGATTAACATCACCAAAGATATTCAACTGGCTTCTAACTAGAGATGTGATTTAATGTTTTACCACCCTTTTTTGTTTCCTTTTTAAAACATCCATGTGTTTGACATTTTGTTCATAAGAATAAGAACAAAAATGAACAGAAATTAATTCTGGGTCCATGGCTTAGATACATAAGGAGATTTTTATTTTTTTTTGTTACAAGTGTAAGGCATTTTTAAAGCTTCATTTGTCAAGTAAAAACCAGTAATGTACCCTCATAATATAACCTGCCACACAGCTTCATTTTTAGTAATGAATGCTAAGTATCTGACAAAAGAAACTGGTAGAAAATAAAGGACTTTTGACAGAAAAACTATATAAAATTTTTTTTTTAAATGAAAAATTACCTCAGAACAAAATATTTCACTTGAGAAACATTGCCAAATGGGAGACCAAGAGGAAGTATCTTTCTAATATTATTACTTATCTCCCTTGCAGATTTATCTTTTAGGTTGCACATTGTGTCACTGTTGCAACCTAATCTTTTGCATCATGGAGAAGTCAGGTATATCATGGAATTCTCTGGTCAGAACACATCAAGAGCAATTCAATGGAGCTCG
This sequence comes from Tichodroma muraria, assembly GCA_013390105.1. NCBI lineage: Eukaryota > Metazoa > Chordata > Aves > Passeriformes > Sittidae > Tichodroma > Tichodroma muraria. The sequence continues at coordinate 15,272 of WAAG01068539.1, read as the reverse complement.
AAATCTCAGTCTTATCATTTAAGAAAAGGCAACCATGATTCCCATTATGCATTGTAGCAGAACTTTTTAATTAAATGTCTTATTATCAGTCAAATACTGGCCTATTCAACCATTTCTACTTTGGAAGGAAAATAATAAATCCAAGTGAGATACACGTGAAAATAATTTTTTTCAAAACCCAACATTTTTTTCTACAAAACAGCAATATTAGCTTAAAAAAACCCCACACTCAGATTATTTGGAGCAAATGAAAGTGAATACAAATAGCTACATTGTTTAGGGAAATTATTTGCATGCTTAACTTTGCCTTTGAAGTCTTCAGCTGTTTCTATTTCTCTTGTCAAGGCTGGATTTCACGGCAGCATATTGCCCCAGCAGCAGAGTGGCAGAGAAAAGCTGAGCCACAGCTTCCCCTGATACTGTGCAGGCAGAGTGAGTGACAGAAACGGTGACCTTTAAGTTAAGTATTGCTTAGAAGCCGTTGAAATATAGAACAGAGATAAAGCAGGGAACTTTATTAAATGCAAGTTACCTTCTTGGGAAAGATCTTTTAGTCTCACACTTCTGCATGCAATTTCATTGATTTCTGTGGGATGAACTGCATACATCTGGTTTGCAAGAACCTCTGGCAGATAACCTATGAGTTGAAAAAAAACCAAAATAGCTATCTGAACTGCAGTTTTGCATTCAAAGCAAGTTATGTCTCTGCTTGCCATCTGCCATAATTATTATTGTTTCTTCTGAATGTTCATTGCATTTGAAATGTGTTTGAACAACATTGTTCTTTCTAGTTATAAAATGATCCTTCTGATGGGTTTACCAAATTATTGACTCAAAGCTTTTTCATAAGTTAGCCACAGAAAACAACATGTTCCATAAATAATGCATTTTGCAGAGGATTAGGGAGAAAAAATAACTAGAAAAAATTGTTTTTCTTGTTTCTTTTACATGACTTCCCCACTTCATTTCTCTTAACTGTATCGTCCATAGTTGATTCAAAACAATGAAATTCCTATGCAGGAAGAAAATGCCTGCACAGTGTCAATTTTCATATCTTGAGTACTACAGTGAGTGAATTTTTGATGCCCAAGTTCCCAGAGTCCTGAGATTATATTAAAAATTTAACAAACTTTTTGAGATAAATGGAGAGAGTGGAGAGGCTTGAGAATAAGCCTCACTCATTTCCTCATGTTTCAGAAAGCTGAATGCTTTTTGAAAAAGAATTAATGATTTTTACTAACCCTGGGGGGCTTTTTAGAAGTGTAAGTCCATTCTGACAGTTTCTTTATTACAGGAGTTTGATTAGCAGTTCTTCACAAAAGAGCAGTCAGCTATTTAATAGGGTGCAGGGTGGGTCTCTAATGCAGTTCAGAGCCCAGCTCTCATGGCATTATGTCCTGGAAAGGCACTTTTTCCATTCCAGACAAAGGAATGAAATTCTCTGCATTACAGAACATTCTGCTGAAGCAACAGCCTCTCCTTGACTGCATTGTAATGGACTTTGGAGGGTGATTTGTCGTGGGCCAGGACGCAGGGCAGGCATAAAGCGCTGCCCACTTCCATTAGCAGCCCACGAGGTCTGTGAGAACAACCTTGGGCAGGAACAGCCAGGACAAGACTCTTCAAGTGATGGAAAGTGCATTTTTAAAAGCTTTGGGAAGCAGGCGGCCAGGACGGGCTACCCGAATTATTGAAACCCCACTGTAAATCATGTCTACCTGCAGCACACCCAGAAATCACCCCCACCAGCTCTGGGGTGCTGCGGGGCTGGTTGCCCTGCTTCTCCCTGGGCAGTGCTGGAAGCAGCAGGACCCACGGCAGCCATCCCGAGTGCCCCACAGCAGCTCCCTGCAGGCTGCCCGGGGCTCCCTGCTCTCACAGCTTCTCCCAGCTGGAAGCAGGGGCCTGACAGAGTGCTGAGAATCCACATTTCCTGTTGCCTTACCTTTCCATTTTGGTGAACTGGTGCACCCAACATGCTCCAGCAGACGTGGCAGCCTGGACCTGGGTTACCAGCTCTGAGTGCTCCCAGATTCCTCAGGACATGAAGAGTTTAGTGAACCCCAGCTCTCACCAAACCCTGTATTCCTTCCAGCAACTGATGCTTTCAATTTTTCCATGATCAATACCTTTAGATTGCACACCTGAAGCTATGGTTGGTTATTTCAGGATACAGGAACTGATTTTCATAAATGTCTGCAGATCATAAAAACACAGAATGATTTGGGCTGGAAGGGTCCTTAAAGATCAACTAATTCCAGCCCCGCCTTCCCTGGCCAGGGAAGACGCCTTTCACTAGACCAGGTTGCTCAAGGCTCCATCCAGGCTGGCCTAGAACACTTCCAGGGCAGCACATACTTCTGAAATTCAACAGCATTTCACCAATAAAGCAGCTGTAACTATACCTCACAATAAAGTAAACTTTGAGTGGAAGGGGCCTTTATTCTACTTTTATATATATGACTTTGAATAATTTAAAATTAAAGAGATATCACAAGATAATTCCAGTTGAGAAGCACCTCACACAATAATATAGCTACCTGCTCAGGGATTTGAATTTTTGTTTGCAACTGCATGGGATATTAAAAAAAAATTTTATTTTTCCTAGTCTATGCCTCTAAAATTTTTGTTTGCTTGAAATAAGACATGAGACATACATAGAAGCTTAGAAAAAGTAATGCACCATGTTGAGAGAGCAGCCTGCACTCTCATGTTGAGAGTGCAAGCCAGCACTCTGTTGAACAAAAGTTGTCTTCAAATAAGGCTCCTGTAATTTAGAAAAGGGATAATGCCATGCTATCCAATTACAAATGGTCTCCCTCACATTGTCAACAAACATGACAAACACAAGGCATTAATTTTCAAATGGGGAAATAGTCCAACAGTGGCAGAACCATTCCCATGCCTTCACTGTCGCTACATGAAATAATTGATCTGGACAGACACAAACACGTGGTGTGGGGGGAGAAGATCTCCAGCACAGAAGAGAGAAAAACAGAGTAACAGCAGTTACTCAGGCATCTATCTTACTGGTGGAAGACTGTTCCCAGTGGTTAAAATGGAAACACTTATTGGCACTTACATTAATAATAAACATTATCAGCTTGGCTTTAAATATTTTACCTCCAAAATAATGAATATTGGTTTTCTGAGATTTAAACTGTTTCTTAGAAGCACTTAACAACTTTACTGTAGCAAATAATAGAGGAAACAAGGAGTTTGTTACCCTAGTACAAAGATATTCACATAATTGTTACTTAATAAAAATTCTGCAAGAAAATGAGTGGATTGTTGTTCTTACATGCATTTAATACTACTACGGGTCTTAAAAAAGGCCTTAAAAAGCAATTTCTGAAAAAAACTTTGCCTCAAGGATCTTATAGTCTTAATCAACCAACTTAATTATATTCCTTTTATATCTAAATATGGGGATTAGATATTCAAGTATAAGAATCTAAGCATATTAAATTAGATACTTCCAAGCACTTTGAGATGTGTGGCATTTTAACAGACTAAGTTTATGACCAGCCAGATAAGATCACTGGATTAAAAATTTAGAAATGCAGGAATTTTGATGGAATGATTTAATTTAATATTATTCTCTCATTGGTTTTTTGTCTGCTTTTATGTTTTGAGGCAAATTAGCAATAAGATATTATGATATTTTGCATATTATGACAAGTATATTTCTTAGGAACTTCTTGAGATCAAGCTTGTAATCTCCTGAAAAAAAAAATTGTGCATAAAAATACCTAAAGTTATACTTTTACCAACAGAATCTTAATGTTTGGTGCAAGTTACTGGCATTAAAAACATTTTTTAATTTGAATTTTAAAACAAGATTTTTGCCATTTTCCAAAGTTTCAGACAATTCCTTTCTTTCCTCCTTATGACTGGGTTTGGTTTTGGAAGCTGATTCTTTCATATTTGTGATACAGAAGTCTTCTGAAATTAAGAAATATTTGGGTTTTTGCACATAACAGGGAAAATGGCTGAATGCCTCTAGGAGAGCTTAGCCTAGTCCCTACTCTTTCCTTTCAATTTTTCCTTGCAAGGTGAAGGAAGTGGAGGAGATGCCAAGCAGCTTGTCAATCACCATGTGTTGCACCCTTGAAGTTTCACTGTCCTTATATATCTGAAACAAGGATAGTTTCTTCCTGAAGGTGATTTCCAAGTGCCTACTAATTAATTAATTTCTGTACTACCCCAGGTGCTGACAAGGAAAGAGTTGCTTTAATTTTTTTGTTTTTCTGACATGGGTTGTACTTAGCCTATTAATATCTTTGTTTCTTTCTTCTCAGACTTTTGTTGTAGTATTTTCTAAAAAATTAAATAAACTCCAAATTTAATTTTAAATAGCAATCCAAATCATTTGCAGCAAATTCAAGGGCAGTGACAAATGTAGCACACAGTCTCAAGCATAATTATCCAACATTATAAACTTACCCTAATGGCTTTTTTTTCTGCTGAGATGTCATTGAAAATGTCCCTTTAAACATTACATTTAATGAATTATATAATAAAGTTATTACTGTTTTATAATTTTATTTCATTAGTATCATCTAGTTCTAAACAACAGTAGAGTAAGAATACACTGGGGAAAAAAAAATAAAGCAGATAGGTAGATAGGTATCAATCTGCCCAATAGCTTTTACTACAGAATTTCTTGATTAGTTTCAACATTGAAATCAAATTTCTTGATTTAGATGTGAACTAGAAGTTAATTCCTGGAAAATACTGAAAGAAGTTAATGGAAGTTTTGCGCTTTAATTCACTCTATGCAATAGCACTCAGACACCAATCAGGTTTATTACACCTGCATGGAACAGACTGTAATATACCCAACCTAACTACTAAATTAAAAAACCCATTTGAAAGCAAGTGGAAAGCAGATGCTGTCCTCCCTTACATGACACCAGTGTAATTGCACTGGAATTCAGAATATTCTGATGCAAAGGCACAGTCAAAATTCATGCAGAACTCTTGAGGGTTTGCCAACGGCAGCTTCAGCTGGAAGGCACAGAGGCTGTGCCAGAGGCAGCTCTCTGGGGGTGCACAGATGTGTCACCAGCAGATGGGTGATGGGATGGGCTGCTCCAACTGCCCTGGATGGGCAGGTATGAAATTTCCTGGCTGGGCTTCCCTCTGGCAGCTGAGGCGGGAGAGCAGCTCTCTAGGACATACACCAGCATCGGCCAGAGGGCAGCTCCTCTCTTTTCAGTCCAGTTTGTGAAAGTCGAAAGCAGCACAGGTAGCCCAGCTACGAGGAACCCATTGTTCTGACCTAACAGGTTAGACACACAAAATGCATCACTACTCCAAAGATAGCAGCCCTGGAATTTAAGAAGGTGTCTGTAAAAATGAGAAATGTACCTAAATTTCCCACACACTCAAGACCAAATTGTGATATTCTGTAACCCAATCTTTGGTGATTATCACATCAAGCTTTCTTTCCACAGCAAGTCTCCATCATGTTCTTCCTAAAAGAGCAGGGGAAACAGCATGCTCTATTCTCAGATTCTGTCTTGGTAAAATCCCTAAAAATTTTTCTTATTACACAGAGAAATAATTTCAGGTGACTGCTTTCCATTTGCTCAGAATTGTCACAGGCACTTGCTCCATGGCCACCCTGCCCTATCAATTCTCATTTACCATATCAACAGCCCTTAACTGAGAGCCTCTTTAAGGGACTTTGTCCAGGGTAAAATACACCAGTCAGCTTGCACAGCCAGCCAGTGCAGGTTACAGAAGAGCAGGGTACTCTGGCACATCCCACAGCAAGGAAGCCAATGGACAATATTTAGAACTTGATCTCATTGCGATGTGGTGTTTTTTAACATATTGCCCTGCAACCAAGGCAGAGTGTGCTGCAGAAATCAGAACCCCAAAGGGAATTCCATAACTGTGTAAGAGCTAATCCTGCAATTACAACAAAGCCAAGACCTGGAAAAAGATTTTTCATTCTTCTTGATCACAGTTAATGACTGAGCAGCTATGAACTGTCTAAAAGCTAATAAGGTTCTTAAAGGGTGAAGCAGAATAAACATCAGAACTGGGACTCTAGCCTAAAGAAGAGAATTCTTAGAGCAGATCTTACTTTAACATATATAAATACCTTAAGAGAGGATTAAATAAGATGAAGAGGGGGTGCAAGAAAGATGAAAACAGGCTCTTTTCAGTGGTGCTCAGTTAAAAACAGGAGGTCATGGGCACAAACAAGAACAGGCTCCTGTCAACCTTGGGAAGCACTTCTGTAGTGTGAGGATGACTAAACAGGGGCACAGGATGCCCAGAGGGATTGCAGTGTCTCCCTCCTTGGAGATACTGAAAAGCCATCTGGACAAGAGTAATAGGTTCTGGGTGGCCTTGCTTTAGGAGAGGACTGGTCAAGATGACCTGGCTCCAGAAGTCCCTCCCAACCACAACCTTTCTGTAATACTGTGGTAAATGCTAATAAAAAATGCCAATATAAAGCTCTAATACAAATCATAGCTATTCTACTGATTGGGATACTAAAACTTTTTGGCAGTTCAACTTCTGTTTGTTTGCCCTAATTGGGATTTCTGTCTTGTTCAGATATTCAATTACTCATGCAATCTAGGCAGACAAAACACAATCTCTTCAGTACAGTAGAGATGCTGCCCTCTCTTCCCTAATACAGACTATCCTGATGAATTGTCACCTCTAAGGAAATAATCAGTTCATCCAAGCTGTCCCTTGGAATTACACCAGAACACTCCATCTACTCTCTGGTTAGAACAACAGACAATTTGTGTTAACGCTGGACCTGGAAGCACTTCCCAGCTCTAAGATTTCATTAATCGTATGCCATATCAAAGCATCAAAAAGAGGCAAACAAGAATCAACTGCAACAGGCATTCCTACTAATCCTTGGCCTGTCAAAAAGAAATAAAAATTAAGACATTAATAAGTACACTTAGACCTAAAGAGACGTTTTACAAGCTAAACAAGTAGCTGGCAACCATTTCCTGTGAGTACAGACATAATGTCCAAAATTGTATTTTTGTGCAAGGTGCAACCAGTCAGTCACCATTTATTCCTCACTTTGTCCAGGAAGGTCACCAGTCTATCAGAGATGAAAATATTATTCATATTTGAACCTCATCAAAATTCTAACTTTGAAACTTAGCAAGACCCTGCTGAGAATGAGATTCTACTCGACTGTCGTGGTTTCAGTTTGAACCAGACAGAAAACTATTAATTGGGGTTGCCAATTTAAAAAAAAAGGAAATTCTGTAATCAAGAGCAAAGCAGGCTTAAACTTGAAAAGGACAGACTTTATTAACTAACACAAAAAGAAAGAAGAAGAAAAAAAAAAACAACCAAACTCTAAGAATTAGAATGAAACCCTTCAAACATTCTTCCTCCATTACCAAAATTTCTTTCATTCTCATTAACAACATACAGAAATTACATTTAGAAACTTTCAGTCAGTTTTTTCAATTCTAGAATAGTCTTTCTTCAATTCTTCTAGGGATTGGAGCATCTCTTACTCACTATGGAACTAAAAACTAAAAGAAAACAAGACAAAACAAACTTTCCATGATTACAGCCGCCTGGAAACATTTGTATCATGAAATTCCTCCCATGTTCACAGCTCTTTAATAGCTGTACTTCTGGGCCATAATCGATTCAGGGGGTTTATTTTTTTTTTAAAGACAAAACTGTTCAACAACAAAGGTTCTCTTCTTTATCTTCTTCTCTAGGACAAAATTTTCATTTCTCTGTTTAAATTTCTCAACAGTCACAGTCACTTTAACACTGGCTTTTTTTTTTCAATACTGTATTCCTTTGCTCAGATTTACAATTTGAACCATTTATCTCCCCACATTCTTTTATGGTTTAAAGGAAATTGTCTCATTATATTATAGTCCATCACCATAGCTTATAAAAGATTTTAGTGTAAAAAAATAAAACAACTCCTTATCTACCTTCCACTTAAAGTATCAATTTCAATTTCTGACTGTAAATATCCTTATGTAGTCTCTCTATGTGCCTTCACTCTGTCCTTTCTTTCACTCCGGAGAGGATAGAAGTTTTCTGGTTTCATCTGAATATTTAAAGAGTTCACAAAGGCAGCAGTTATGCCAAAAACAGTCAAGTAATGTATTTTAGACCATGCTGGACTATGGAGCTGCAGAACTGTTCCTGGCAGCCGCAGCTGGCTGGATTCTTGCGGCTGGAGAGAGAGGGTTAATAGATTCTTCTTTCCACCCCTCGGTCTCATTAGGGTTAAATTAGTCCAGAGTGAACTCTACTCAGGAAGCCATCCCCGCCCGGTCTCAGTGGCGTGATCTCTGGTGGCTCCGGGACAGCCCTGAGGAGCTCTCCCAGCGACCATGCTGCTGGAGAAGGAAGCTCGGATTCCATCAGGCAGATATCAGTGGCCGTGGCTCGGCCCCGCGATCTTTTTCCCTTTCCCGGCCGTGTTCGGCCCGGCCCGACTCCCCCCCAGCCCCTGAGGGCCGCGGGGCAGCAGCCGGCAGCAGCTGTTCCCTGTGTCCCAGCCGGAAACCGAGAGAGCGAATGTTCCCGCGTTCGCATTTAAAAGGTGTATCCGCAAAGGCGCACCCACGCTTTCATTGGTTTTATCAAGTGTCAGTAATATACATTGGCCAATCACGGCCAAACTACTACATCCACCCATCGCAAATGATTCACAAACTATCATGAGATCGTGTTACATGGGTTTTCACATCCAGCTATTTCCTGGGCCTTGAGTGTGTTTCTGCCACAGTTTTTCGCTGTGATGACATTTTTAACAGCATGTTTGTGCGTTCTTCAAGATGACTGGCATTGCAAGTGCCTGATTTCTTTCTGCTCACCCAAGAAGATAGATCATTTTGAGAAGCATGATTTTCACAAAAGTAAGCGAACTTACTTAATTTTAAATTAAAACAGATTGCTAAAAAGAATTACTTCCAAGGAGCTGGAGATTCAGTCCCTTTCCTAACAACAGAGCTCCCCTCCCATCCAAAACTGGGTTCGCTTATCTCCTCTTCTATGAGCATGACATTTTAGTGTCAACCCATGACACTTCACATCACATTGCACATCATGATACAAATACCACCAAGAGCCACATGCCTTCTTCAGAAGTTTAGAGTTTACTCTTGGCAAATGAGACTTCCCTGTTATGCTTCTGAGGAGTTTGTCCTAAAGACAAAACGGTAAAAGGGATACAGAGAGATTCTGAAGTTCTCTTCTTGGCTATGCACATCTCCACTACTCATGACGAAAAATTCAGGGAAGACGTTTTACCCCTATTTCTCAAAAACCTCTCTTAACCTGTATCAGAATGTTCCTCGGTGGCTCTAGGAGCACCTACAATCCAGAAGGGAGCAGAGATCGCTACCTGCAGGTACAGAGGTTATTTTAAGCAGAGCTTGCCATTTCTCATGGTGACTGCTGAGAGCATTTCTTGAGCAAGCAGTTGTGAAGGGAAGACAAAGCCCTTTCCAGCTGGCAGCACACCTCTGAAAGCTCTGAACAGAAGACAGCAGTTCGAGACACTCTAAATTCTGGATGAGGTGAAAGATTAAGTAAGCCTTTTCAGAGGACCTGTCTCTTCATAAGGAGTGAACAACAGCTCTAAGGCAAAAGCACAAAGAGAACATTCACCCTTAGTAACACACTTAGAAAGGCAGCTGCATAGTCAAACTTACTGAGATACTGCTTCTGAAATACAAAATACAAGAAAATACAAATCAGTATATGATTCAAATGCAAGAAAAAAGCACTTAAATGATAATCTCTGGGGTTTTATAAAACTTTAGGAGAAACATGAGGTCACAAAGAGTAAATACCTGGCTTAATTTTTTTTTTTTTTTTCCCTCTACAGGAACTGAAAAACTAGAGAGCTTTAATTTAATACATTACAAGTGTTTGCTTTTATGGAAATATGAGAAAACATGTTCCAGATTTTTAGCTATCTCTGTCAAAAAGAACCTAAGACACAAAGATAAACAGCCTCATATCTGCTATGGTCTGAAAATGACAGATGAAAAAAATCAAAACCCAGAAAGGTGTCACTGACTTACAGGCAATAATTCTGAAGGCAGGACATTTTATAATGGATATTTCACTTTTTCTTCTATCATTTAAAAATGTACTTTTTTTTTAATTCAATAAACTACTTCAAGGTAACTTGCTAAAATAGGAGTGCAATAAAATAGAACTCTAATAAAGCAAATAAACACAGAGCAAAAGTTAAAACCAGGAGAAAAGCTGTCATCACTACATGTAACTAGAAATGCTGATCACAACCCAGATGGGAAAGTCAGTTAACGAATTCTTGGTCTGATCATCAGCTGATGAATAGGAAACAACATTGAAATCAAAAAAGATGTATTGATTTCCAGCTGTTGAGAGTCAGCCGTGGATCTGACATGATAGACAAGTCTGATGGTGTAAAATGGAGTCAGAGTTCAGTAGTGACAAATCTACAGAGACAGGAGTTGTTTTAAGCAGCAAAACCCAGATGGATTGTACCTAGTCCATGAAACTGGACCTAAGGCTTGGATCCTTTAAAACTGGACCAGGGCATTATCTACTGAAACGTGGTAGCCTTTTAGTCCTGCCCTTTTTTTTAACTAGTATTTTGCTTATAGAAGTAGTCTTTTAAGGAGATGTATTCTTAGTAGAGTATCATGAATATGAATACATTACTGTGGATTATAGAGAAGCCCCATTCCCAGGTAATAGCCCAGAGTAAGTCAAAAAATCAGAGAATATATTGAGTTGGAAGGGCTCCATCAGGGTCATCAAATCCAGCTCTTGGCCCTGCAGAGCACCATCCCCATGAGTCACACCAGGTGAGTCCTTTCAATCTACTTGTCATTGACAAGCACCTTATGGATACAAGGAAACACATGTTCCTGCTCCCCACTGTAATCTCTGGGAGTTTTGCCTTGATCAGGGGTTACGAGCTGTGTAGGCTGGACACGGTTTGGGGGAGACTTTCATACCTGAATTAAATGACCCTTGGAACTCCAAATGCAAGCAGACCAAAGCAGGTGACTGTGGGAGTGTTCTTGCACATCTTTCTCTGGCAGGTGATTATCTCCAGCAACTCTTTTCTGTTTCTTGCATCCAGACCAGAAACCATTCTTAATGCCTGTGGCACACTATTGTAAGGGTTCCATCAAATTAATAGATAAAAGATCACACAAGGA
>WAAG01068529.1:11505-26560 GCA_013390105.1 Tichodroma muraria | reverse complement strand
ACTGATCTTTTGGATGCCCTTGGTGGTGAGTATCCTTTAGCCCTCATTAGGCTGTGTTGGAGCTAAGTTCATCCTTCTAGGGATTCAGTGGTCTTGAATCAAAGATTTCAAGTATTCATTCTGCTTTTGGACAGTTATCTGTTTATCTATCTAATTAGAAATATTGTTTCTTATTTTCAAGCAATGAGTAGTTCGGCTGGATATCGTTATGCTTTTGTGAGAAACAGAGGAGCTGTCACTAGGAAAGACAAAATAAGTATTTGTAGGCTGATCAGATCACATGGTAATTTTCTTTTAAAGAAGAGTGAGCTAATTAAGCCTCTAAATACGTGGCAGGTTTTCCAAACCTTGAATCATTTTCATAGCCCTGTAGTGAACTCTCTCCATTCTGTCAGCTTACTTTCTGAAAAACCCTATTTTAAGATGAATTTAATCATTTCACTGTGGCTTCAGCTAGAAGGCAAACGTTTCCAGAAATCATAATTCTCCACTGCTCTTTCTGTAGATATGTAAATCTGTGCTCACGGGAGAAGGATAAAGTGACAATACCTGAAATAATCATTTTACCATCCAGCAACCAAACTAATTCCCTTCCACGGATGTCATACGCAGAACTATTTCCAGCAAATAATTGAAAATACACAGGCTAAGCTTTGACCACCCATAAGCAAAACTGACCTGAAGCTGTGTGGGCCAGAAAATTGCTCCAAAAGCAGTTGTCTCTGCTGCACCAACATCCTTTCTTTGTAGACAATTCCAGCATTTCACCAACACCACCTCAGAATTCACCTACCCGGGGCATTTCCAAGGGGCACATAGGTGTTGTGATTCAGGTCTGGATGAAGGATTGTGCTGCCATGGCCCAGGGAGCTCAGCCCTGAAGGTGCTGCTGGGCAGTGTTGGAAGAACAGGGTCACAGGGCAGCTGGAATCCATCAGAATCTGTAAAGGATGGGGCAGCCCACAAGTGTGGGCTGTCAAACCCCAAAGCAAGGAGACATGGTAGTATAAAAGTGGTTTTCTTCTGTGCATTGAACATTTTTTATGCTACTGTACATACATTCCTCTGTTGCTACTAGTCTTTATATTTTGTCCTTTCTTAGTGCCAATGCAGTGCTCCAAACAAGTCATAATTTATGAAATATGTAAGTGCTCCAGCTGACCTTATGAAAGGCTATAAAATTGTAATGTAAGGGTTTGAAATCATACACAAAATAGCAATATCTGAGAAATCCTTCTATTGTTGTTTCTTTCCATTAAGAAAAAAACAAAAAGGCAAAAATATGTTAATTTCCCAGAACAAATTTCACAGCCCAGGGTAAGAGGAGTTAATATGAAAGCCATTCCTAAATGCACCAGGATTGACAAATATGTTTTAGATAAATTTTGTAATTTCCTTTTGCCCCATTCTCTGGGTGTATTTCACATTCTGCCTTGGGCACAGACCTCAACACAAGGGGCTGGATAATGCAGCCCCAATTCATGTCAGAATTTACCTGTGCAGTGAAAACCCCCACTGCCTTCAATGACATATTGGTGCATCTGAGGCATACTAATATGTGCAAGAGTTGATGACTAACATGAGCATCTGCTTCAAAAATGCCCCAGCTAGAGCTAAGATATTATTATAGACAGTCTATTGTACTTGCAAAAGACAAGTAAAGAGTTCCTGGTTGAGAATACATGTCAGAAAAATGACATGTTTTCATCACTTCCAGCCATAGTTAAAAGACTCTGAATACATTAACCAGCTGAAAGAAAAATACTTTCAGCTTTTGTATCACAGTGGGAATCCGTTAATGCAAGTTATGATGTAACAGACAATTACTGTGAATACAACTGTTCATCTTTTCTAAAAAGCTAATAATTTATTTTTTTTTAATGTACACAGAGGAAGGTGGTATTTTTCACCAAGTTTACGATGCTCCAAGCTAGGGAAAGGAGTGTAAGGTGGGCAGGTCTGACTCAGTAACTGCAGCTGAATCTTTATTTAATACAAAGCTTTAGACCATTAGATATCTCAACTTGAGCACATGTTCCTGCATCACTTTTCAAAATGATCCAAGTCCTTCTGATGAAAATCTGGTTGTTAATTCTGTGTGCCAACTGGCATGGGATCCCAGGCTTTGCTTGCAATAACTTCTTATCAGTAATAGCTGTTTCTTCTGGTTCCTCTCCTAAATCAGATTTGTTGTTTCCTTTGTGCAGAAGGTTTCAGCCATGCTCCAGGGACTGAATTCCAAGAATACACAGATGGTTGTGCTACCTCTAGGAATGCACAGCATTGTTTCTGAAATGGATTCCTTGTGCTGGCACCAGCAAACACCTGAGGGTTACTGGTTTGAATAAAGTTTCCCCCTTGCAATCATACACTGGCCCAGAATCACCTCTTTGTGAACGAGAGAGCCCAGGTGGGTGGACAGCCAGCTCCTTCTCACTGCCCACCCCTGGGTTCCTGAAGCTGACCTGGAATCTTCCTTGAATCCAGTCCAACCACACCCTTTGATAGAGTACACTGCCTTTGCACTGGCTGAGGGTATAGGGTCCAGTAAAGTATAAAAGTATAGGGTCCAGCCTTTAGGCAAATTAGACTTTCAAATAAAATTCTGATAGATTTAAGAACTGAGCATAATAAAAAAAAAAAAAAAGGAAATTACTTTTTCCTTACTTGCATGAAGAAAAGCAGGAAAAGAAAAACATAAGGAAATATGTGGCCATGCAAGGAAAAGGTGTGTGTACCCCTCAGGCTTCTGTGAATGGCACATCCACAGCCATGAGTGTTACTGGAATGGCTCAAAGGAAACACAAAGGGATTTGTACTACACAAGGTCTGGAAACACGAGTATGTATATCATCTTTACCCAGGAAGAAAAACAGAAATTTTCAAGTCTATATAAAAAGAGAGAGAAAGTAAATTGAAACCTTTACACAACCAGGTTTTGACTGTTCCATTTAAATTCTGATGAAAAAAAAAAGGGGAACCAGATCCCTGAAAATGTTTCTGTACCTGTGCAGATCCTTATCCATCCTACGTATCCATGTTGGTACAATCCTCTGCCGAGCTTTACCTTCCTGTCACAAATCTCATTTTTCCTCATGCATTTTGAGCAGCACCAATGTCACTATGACATACAAAAAGAAGAAGAAGAAAAATGTTAATGTAAATATAAGACCACGAAGCAGGAGAGCTGGTTATTATTCCCTGCTCCTCTGGTGCCTCTCTGCCCCTCAGGCTCCAGGAAGACTGTACTCCTTGGTGTCTGTGAAATCTTCAGACAATGTCACACTGAAAGAAACTAAAATAAAAGCACAGAATCAATATTAAATGCCACAAATCATCTTCAGTATATTTTATTACTATGTTTAGTTGGACGCTTTTACCATGCTTGAATTATCATGAGCAGACCCTTGTCATGTCTTCCACCAGCCAGCCTTTCCCCCTCTTCCACTGTATCCCGGCAGCACTCCTGAAAAGGAGACAAAATTCAGTATAAAAATTTGTAATGGCCAAATTAACTGGCATTTTCAGGCTGCCTCAGCTGTCAGTGCCTGTGATGGCAGGGGATGTTTTGCCAGCACCACTTTCATAAAAAGATATATATATACATATATATAGCCAAGAACAGTGTGGGAGCTGCTTCCCAAAAAATGCTGAAAATCACTAGTGACATAAGAGTTATTAAAACATAGCATTTCTACTGTGTCAAATAAAAGAAATAATGAAAATAAAAGAAAAGGTGCTTTCCCGGAAACTAAATGTTATAAAGCTGTTTAATTAATAGGATGGCTTAGTGGGTGCCATTAAGCACCTCTTTAGGTTAATTTTTGTCTCAGCAGGGGTATGGATAAATAGGAAGTAATTTTACCTTGTTCCAGATATAGCATTATTCTATTAAATCAGAAAGGATCAGGCTTTCCCAGTCATTGCATTTATTTGACTGAACTATGAGGAAACAAATTCTCTCTCTGTTTTAAGCATTACAGTAGAATTAAGACCATTATTAAAAACAAAACAAAACAAATCAGAAAAAAAACCCAAGAACTAACCAATAAATAATAAATTAGGCCTGGACTGACAACTTCCACGTTACAGACTAAAAAATGTGAGAGTTTGAGGCCAAAGTTGAAGCCGAAGGCAGCTGTCCATCTCTGAAGTGGAATTATATTTCTGACTACTCTTCTGCTCTTAGCCAAAGCCAGATCAGCTCGTTTTCATTTAAGTCCACACCATGCAAGAAAGGACACCAGAAAATACAGTGATTCATCCAAACACGGTGTTTCCAGTGAAGAGCTCTATCAGAGCTTGTTGTCTCCAAACACAATTTATATATGGAACACAGAGACACATATCTGGTAATGCTTCCACAGTTATGTTCCCAGCCTTTCCCAAGCAAGCAAACTTGACATATTCCTGCTATTTCACAGATAAAACCATATCTTTTAATAAGTCCTACAGACTTTTCTTTTTCCAGCGTTTTTTAAATATGCAGAAACTGAGAGCACCCTTGGTGTTCTCCCAGATTGCCTTTCTAGCAAGGAGAGCTATTTTATACGAATTTGCATCAGTAAATGAAACAAGTAAATAAACACAAAAGTTCAGCAATTGATTTCGACAGAAGTGTAATATTGCAGCTAAAGTGCAGAGTAAATCAGATGGTACAACCTGCCTGACCTTACCTTACACACAGGCTGACAGATCTACAGGGCTTCAAATTTACGCATTCATTTTCCGATACTTAAAAGTTTAAATATTTAAATCTGGATTTACTTGTTATCCTAAGCAGCCTCCTGCAGGTTTACAGGCCTAAGTTCTTCAGATCTGCCTAATTCCAGTCTGTCTTTTCCTGACACATTGGAGCAGGTTTTAGCCAACACATTTGTTTCTGAGATGTTGCAGCACCTTCTAAAACCAAGCGTGTGGCTTGTCCTGGGCAATGCTAAGGAATCTCTGGGGTCCAAACCTCAGTTGCCCCAAGGTTTTTTATATGTAAGTTAAAACATTAATTAGAAATATGTCCAGTAGTACCTAGGACTTGGCATCTGCCTGTTCCCATTCCCAGAGCCACAAGGAAATGAAAGAGAAGATTAATAACAAATAAATAAATAAACAACAACAAAACCCACAACAATAAAATCTTCCAACCTTTTAAAAAGGAATTAATTTTTTTGGTATCTCCAAAACTGTAATAAAACAGTATAAAACTCAGTACCTCAGGAAAAATAAATAGTGTATGAGATCATCTTAATAACACACTGAGAGTAAGAGACAATGAAGTGATAAGAATTTTAGGACTTTGTTTATAACAATCAAAACAAAAAGAGGACAGAGATAAGAGCACAACCTAGTACACGTTATTAACATTATCCACAGTCCATGCCAGTCTTAGTTCCGCTAAATGCTTTTGCTGCTCTCTTACTATCAGGCACTTCTGTGGTATCTGTTTGTCCCTCTCTCCACTGTAGTGTGAGAGTTTAATATAGAAGATAATATCAGTGTTCAAAGCCCTGCTGCTTTCCCTCTGAGGGTGTACCTGCTGTGATAGGATGCTGCTTTCCAGTTCTGAAGGAAGATTCTTTGTCAGTCCATTCTCAGAATTTCTTCATTCATTGTCATTATAAGTAGATCATAGTGATAAAGCAGCTGCTGCTTGCATTCACACACCACTCGCCTGGACCTGATCAAGAAACTCCTGCCTTGCTCCATCTCTTTGGACTACGCTCTGGTTTTCATTTTGATGCTGTACTTGTTTGTTCATAAACTTCATTGTGTCTCATGACAGGACAACATTTGGGGGAAAAGAGGGGGAGGCTAATTCCATGCCACATCTGAAAGAGCATTAAAAGTGTCTCTATACACTATGAAATCTAATTTTTCATCCTGGAAGAATGGCTGCCTGCAAGCCCAGCCAAGCAATACAGCAACAAAAGACGTTGTCAAACCACCCCTTCAGAGCATCTTCTTTCTTTCAAAGCTTGAGCACCATTAAAGAAACCACTGAATTTACACCTGAACGTGTATCAGTCAGGTGTGTTTCTCTTCTTAGACTTAAATATATTGTGATCACGTATCGTCATAGTGCTGGTTTCCAGCAGGGTTACTGGAATGGCTTATTTGTATTGGAGGGAAATGGCAGCTGAGGAAATGAAGATATGATGCAGGAAGCTATGAATTATTTTAGCATAATTTTAAAATCCTTGTGTTGGTAGTTATTAAAAAACAAATCTTTTTTTTTCCTTCTTTCTCCCTTTACTCCGCAAGCCAGCAGAGTTTGTGACAGAACCTGAACTCTGTAAATACCACATTACCAAAATTCAGGACCTGCCTCCCCCAGAACAAAACTTTGATTTTGACAGATGAGACCCAAAGCTTCTGGAGACTGAGGACTGAGCAGGGCTGCTGAGTCTCAGCCTAGGCTGCCTGCACCTGCAGGAGAAATGCCCTGACACCCCCGATGCCCTTTCACCACCAGCCAGGCTGACGTCTGCCCGGGCAGCTTCCCCTTGCTGCTGCCATTATAAATCCATTCACAAAGCCAAAGTCTTCCAATCATTAAAAAATACCTCATCTCCATCCTGAGTATATCAGCATGGATATACTGGGGTGCTGTATATCAGCACTCGAGCCAGTGTTGTGATCTGTTCTGCCTCCAATCTTTCTGACATTCCCTGGCATTTACTCCCATTCCCCGCAATTCCTTCATGGCTATCAATATTAACATTCCTCTGACTTGACTTCACTAAGATGGACAATCCAAGCTCTCAGGTTTTTATTTTCTGGGCCCAGGTTTTCTAAGCTGAAGACATATATCTGTGTCATGAATTTTTGAGGTGAAATCAATCCCAGTTTTCCGATGTAAAATCTTGCAGGCCAATTTACTGAAGTGTAACTCTGTCTGCTGGATGTCTCCTTGAGCACTCGAGCTCAATAAAATTGAAGAAAAGCAATGATCTCCCCTTGACAAAAGAAATTAATGTTAAGCAAATATTCTTAACAATTTATTGAAACAAGTCCTTGAAAATTAGCTTTAACACCAAGAGGAACCCAAAACCTTAGGGAGTTACTTTAAAAATATTAACAGAGGAAAATATAGAATTTTAATGAATATATGCTAAATATCTTATGACTTGAAGCACTTAAGATGCAATTGATCTCACCACAGTGGTGACAAGTTAGGGAGCAGTGAGAACAGAGACTTATCATCAGATAAAAAGCTCAAAACAGAATTACATTCTTTGCTTGTCACCAAAGCACTAATACTGAGAGGGTGTGGGAAGGCAATTTACATACAAAATTGGAGCCACATAGCTAATGTATTCTGATTTTTCACTTGAACTACATTTCACTGACAGAAGGGTCTTTTTCTATAGCCCATTTAAGAAAAATGGGTGATTGTGCTCCTCATGAACTATCCCATTTTCTATAGAGAATTATTTTGTGTTCTGCTGAAAATCGTAAGGTAATCTAATGAAAACTGACCATCCCCTGTCTTCTCATCATTTCAAAGCCCCTAAAAATACTATTTACAAAGTATGCAACTGGAAAGCTATACTGAATAATGTATAAAGAACACATTTCTTTGAATTTCATAGCCTTTTGATGGCAAAAACTTGACAGACTGAAGGATGTTATTCTGTCGTGTAGCAAGCTAGATGAAGAGATGTGTAAAGTTTTCTTTCTTCCAAGCACATCCATCTTCTGGAAGTAGATACCTTGAAGTGCATTTATGGTACTTTTTTGGTGGTTCGGTAGTTTTGGGGTTTGATGGGGGGTTTTTTTGTTGTTTTTTTTTGGTGGTGGTAGTTGTTTGCTCTTTTTGTTGTTTTTTTAATATATACATTTGGTAGTCAACTCTGAAATCTTCCCCTGAATGTTGAACTATCTGCCTAGAATCACCCCTTCTTCTCTATCATGTGAAATCCTTTCCTTGATGACTCATAACTGCTAGCACAACTAGGTGATCTCCTGAATTCCAAGGAACTCTTCTGACTTCCCCTTGTGGACTGCGATGCTCCATGGCAGCAACTCACCTGCACCTCCTGGGTCCTGGTCCCTATAGCAAAGGGATTTTCCAGGGCTGAGGGCAAGGCCATGCCCAGGAACAGGCTGGATATGCTGGATTCATCCTGTCACTGAGAAAAACATGCAGCCAACAGGCACACAAAGGGACAAGGAATGTTTGTCCCAGTGCAACACTTGCACCGGGAGAACAACTTCACTTTCTCATGGATCGATTTTTCTCCTCACCCATTCTTTCACAGCCACAAGGCAGGAAAACCTCTTCAGCATGAGCATGTATTCCTGCACACTTCATTCCACAGTTCCAGGAAATTCCTCAACAGTTCTCTCTGTTAGCAGGCATACTATTACCTGTGCTTTATTCCCACTGTAAAAATTAGTCACCGTACACCATCTGTTTTCCCCTTCAGTCAGCAGCCAGTACATAGCACTGTGCACAGAGCATCAGGCCATTCTTTCAAGGTACAGATGTATTTTTAGTGATCATTTTGACTTTTTCATTTGCAGAAAAGCAGATTTCACCCTCTTCAAGGAAGATTGTTGTGTTGTGCTTTTTCTGACAAAGCAGAATTATTAATTTAACCCCTGCAGCACTCTCAGTCACAAAATGCACATTGCATATGAGATATTTAATGTGCACAGCTGGTGTGACCATTTAAAAAAATTAGGAAGAAAATAGCTTCTTGGTTTTCAATTTCTTCCCCAAAAGAATTTTAAAAAGGCACATTTTGTTCTGCTCTAATTAGTATGTGTGCCAGTGCATGACTTCCAAAGCAGGCAGATGCTTTGAATGAAGTGTAATGTAGATTTTCATTAATCTTCTTTGGCACAAGACTTTTCTTCTGCTATGTGTATGCAGGAAGTAATGACTAGGAAAGATGAGCAATCACAGGCATTTCTAACCAACTTAAGCTGTCTTTATAAAGGGCAAGACGGGGTCATAAAAGAATATGGTTACCTCAGTGTCTGACATCTCTCGGTTTCTGGTTTTTCATAATAATGAAGGGTTCGGGGTAATTCCTTTTTAATACAAAATATCAAATTCAGCTATGGAGACTCTAAAGAAATTAAATATCAATGCACTGACAAATGAATGCATTTCAATCAGTTCTGGGACCAGCACAAGAGAAAAACACAGATAAGTTTTCCTGACAGCAAGCAGAGAATTCAAAATTGCAGTTCCTGAAACCACTTTTCTGTTTAAAAAGGAGTAAGGAGAGTTTTTCCGTCTTGGAAATAAAAGCCTATCAGTGAAGAGTTTTAGAGTAAAGCTGGAATTACTTTCATTTTTTCCCACCTCTTTTCTGCTTTAATCATATCTAAAACAATCTAGAATATCCTTTAGGGATATTCTAGATTGTTTTAGATACGGTTAAAGCAGAAAAAAGCTTGAAGTAGACGGTGCATGTTTCCTCTTATTAAGCAGCACAGCTGGGTTATTCTTCCAAAGGCAAAGATCCCATGTTTGGAGAAAGTCCATGTGCCACGATGAGAACTGATGGTGCTTCAGGCTTATTTGCCAGCAGCAGATGACACTCTCTTGTCAGGAGAAAACTGACATGAAGAGTGAAAGTCCAATATAAACAACTCTGAATTCAGAGATACTCTCTTAATTTTGAGCACATCCGGAGGTCATGAGTTTTCCACTCTTGTGTTCTCCCATTGAGCACAATTAATTCTTTTTTGATCTGCTATTATTACCTTTTACTTCTCTGCAATCTCTTCCAGTCTCTTTTTCTTTCATGAGCCAGTCACTGATTCCCTCTGCACTTCCTCCCCTCACTCATGAGCTTTGCATCTTAGCACTAACCTACACTTGTAAGAAGAGACTTAACAGATTGCTGATCTATACACAAGACTTGGGGATGAACTCCTGAACTGGAATATTGGGACTGGGAAGTTCATGCCCCCACAGAGATGTTGACTTGGGCAAAAGCTGCTGCTCAGCTGCTTGATTTCCACTTTGAGAAGAGTCTTTCTCACAATCATGAGGTCAAAAACGTAGCTTCTTACCTGAAAGCCTCAACTTTTTCTCCAAGAAGAAACAGGCCCCTAAACCACTCTGCTGGATAGCTCTGGGCTAAAGATAGCATGTTTGACAGCTATGCACAAGAGAAATTAAATTAAAGTAAAAAAAATGTTCCTATAATAACAAAATCATTAATTACACAAATGGATTTCTATTTACAGTGCAAGTGAAATGATGACTTAAGAAGATTACAGAGCAACGTGCAATACAGAACATTGCTTTCAGGAAGAGCACAAGCCAAAAAAAGAATGAAAATTATATGCAATAATTTGAGATAATACACAGGGGATACAAAAGCAAGTTCTAAAGATAGAAGGAAATGTAGTTCTTTCTGACCTCTGTAGAAACAGGCAAAAAAATTAAGCAATGGCACAGGAGCATTAACATTTCCTGACAAAACATTAAGATAACAAAAAGAGGGAAGCTTGGATTTAATCTGCTTTAAGTACTACCCTCTATAAAAGCCACACAGAATGAAACAACACTTTTTCCCTAGAACAACAAGAGGCCTAAGTGGTGAATACTTCTAGGAAAAAGAAAGGAAAGCTATTCCTTTTGGGAAAGGTACCTGCTTTATGTTGCAGGTTATGATGGCAGAACTGGGAAAAATGCTAGGTTCCCCAGAAGCAGCAGGATTCAGAGATTTTATAATATACATTTAATTTTCTCTTTGCAGAGCAGAATCGGTCCAGCTTTTCTTTCTTTTTCTTTATTATGAGTTAATAGGCACACCTACTTCACTGAGGAAATAAGGTCTCATTCTGCTCTCAGATTTGCAGCCTTCTGCATGGAACCTCCTACCTGTGGCTGACAAAACTGTCCAGGCTGTCTGTGAACACTTGTCTGAATGCACATTGCTCAGCTATAAAACTTATCAACATATCATGTCTTCAGTCTTTGCTTTTTCTTCAGTGGGAAATTCTAGAGATGAGGAATAGGCAGGCTGATAAAGGGAAGAGGACTGGCAAGCTGTCTGGCCTCAGACGTCCTCTATTTCTCTCTCTATTGGTCTAAACTCCTAAACAGATGACACCTCTCCACCCCTCCCCACTGGCAACACTGCTCCAGGAGCTGAAACATCACTTACTGCCCAGAGTTTATAAACACACTGCAAGCTGCATTTGGTGTTCACTCCACTGTCTTGTCAACACTTTCTGTAGCACACACTGAAGCTGGGCATGACACCCGTGGGCTTTATCAAAGAAAGGATTGAAAGTCTAAAAAAAAAAAAAAAAAAAAAAAAAAAAAAAAAAAAACCCGAAAAAAAACCAATAAAAAAGCACTCAGAAGTTAAGGCCCAACTAGAGTTTCTCTGGTTCATTCAAACAGTAAAAATGACCACATTGTACCATGGTTTGCAGTGCTGTTTTGTCCCAGCTGCTGTGAAGCTGGCCTTGTTGACATCTGGACATCCTGGCAGGGCCAAGAACAATTTTGATCTCTGCCCTTAAATATTCTATTTTGGTGTGTACAGGCTTTTCTGCATAATTTTTCATTATGAAACATTGTGTCAATCCATTAGTGGCTCATTTTTCATGTTGTATGTATCTGTATCTATTTATCTCTTTGTGTAAAGCGATGATAAATACGTCCATTACACCAGTTAATGTTAAATATAGATACATAAATCAGCATCAAATCACCAGATTCAACCTAAATAAATTGACTACTTAAGCTCAGAGAATATATTTAATATCTGAAGAGGAAAAAAGAATCTTCTGCAGGAACAGTTCACAACTTTCCTGCAGGTACCTTCACTGTACCTTCACAGTCTCTACTAAAAAAATTACTTTAGGTGATACCCATTTCATAATTTAGACATTAAAAACCCCTGTTAATGACAGTAGATGCATGAACGTCTACTTTAGCTTTAAACTTATTTATAGAAACCATTGATTCTGTAGATTATTCTGGAACAGAACACAGTGAGACTGGGCTTCCCTTATTATGGATCTTACCACAGTGAAATGATGTAACAAACTAATTAAAGCAACAACACAATTGGTTTTTTCTCCAGGTTTGAGCCTCCTATATTGTAATATCTCATAAATAATTACAATAAGAAAGGACATACATTACTGGGTATCTAAGTGGATGTGGTTATAAAGGCAAAATCTTGCTTTTAAGGCTGACACAGTAAGAGTGGAGTGGCTCAGATAAATTGGCTCGGATAAATCATATTTTTTTAACAAAAAACCCACTAAAACCACTCTACAAATAACCTTTGTTTCATAAAGAAAGTATTATATACAACCTTACGAGACCCATACGAGACCATACGAGACCCATACGAGATAAAAGCTCCAAGGCAGATAAGTCAAGAGAGGAGCAGGGGGATGGGCAGGAAGAGGTACAGCCAGGCTGACAGCTCACTTCTTGCAGGAGTATTTTGAATTGTTTCAGTTGCCATTACCTTAAGGAAGTTTTCACTTTGAGAGCATAAATATTAAATATTTTTAAAGATGAAAGTTCCAAAGAAATTGTGTGGAATTATTTTTTTTTTTTTTCCATAAAAAAGCAATAGTCATTAACTAGAGTTCTCACAGTCCACAAAGAGATAAATAAACCTGCACTACCTGACCTTAGAAACGATCAGCTGTGGATTTCATTAATGTAAATCTAAGCTGAGCTCTAAGAATTTCAGCTCTGACCCTTTGTAATGTCAAGTATTTTGGCTATGAGGCCTCCTTAGAGTGCTCCATGTACAAATACCTTTAACGTGCCAAGAAAAAGAGCCAGTCATAACTAAGCAAACAATCAAGAATAACCAAACCACAACAAAACCGGAAAAAGCCTTCACATGTCATGTGTTCAGTTATCTGTATTTAAAACTCCATTAGGGAAAAATCTTCTAAAGACTCAACATAAGTTTCATTTTTAAAATGACACTTAGGCTATGCAACAACATTCAGGGCAGCAAATGGTGCCCAATTAAAGGATGAAAGAGAGTAAATAAATATTCTTCTCTGAAGAATGCAGTATTCCAGTATCCTAGGGCTTTTTGCAAACAAATGGGAGACTGAGCACCCATACTCTATTTGAATATTATTTTCCACCCAAAAGCAGATAAAAGACTTGAAGGTATTTCTTAGACTCCCAAAATGAAGCTGGGGCAGAACATAAAATAAACAGTAGAAAAAATCGCTCTCCTGAGAAGAAGAAACGTGTGACTCACTTGCTGAGCCCAAATGCTCCTGAGCAGGAGGATCCTTCCCTGCACACCTTGTGCAAGCTCAGCTCCTCTCTGCTGGGCTACAATGGCTCAGCTCAGCTCTGAAAAAGAAGAGAGCTCCTGAGAAGGACTTTCCTGGTAAAAAACAAATCAGTGTGGAAAGCAGAGCTTGGAAATGGGGAAATGAAGCTGCTAGCATCACAACTGGGCTCAGGGGTGTGTAGGGAAGCAGCATGGAAGGAAATCCTTGTCCTGTGGGAGGAGGAAAAAAGCCCAGAGAGAACATGGGATGGTCTAAAATACAACTTCAGAAGGGTCAGCTCCTACATCTCTATCTACCCTCCCCAACAAACATGAGCACTGCCTTAACTGCTGATCCTGCTGCCCTCAGTGGTGGAGGAGACTCTCTCTGGGGTCAGATTCAACCCAGCACAACGAGGAGTCCCCAGAAACATCTCAGGGACAGGTAAGACAGGAACTGGAGTCTGGTGCTGGCATCAGAACCTCCAGAGCAGGAGGTAGAAAGGATCCATTCCCCTGGCTTCCAGCCCCCTCCTGAGTGCTGCTCTCCTGAGGAAAAGCCAAGGCTGCCTCGTGCCTGCCAGAAGAATGGTCCTGGTTTGAGGACAAGAGTCTGAGAAAAGCCTCCCACCAGAAATCTGAGATTGAAGACATACAGGAGCAGTAAGAAATCTCACACATCCCACGTGTGGGTAGCCTTGTTACTGCAGTCAGATCAACCAGTAGAAACCCACTGATTTCAGGTAAATCATGATTTTGCAAACACTCAGAATGAATAGAAATCTGTGCTGTAAAAATATAAAAAAAAATATAAAAATGCAATCTGACAATTTTTATTGCTCAGAGGCAATGAAGTTATATTTCAGGAGTAAGAAATGACAATTTATCAAAGCCGCAAACCCAGCTGGAGATTTCGTGACTTTTGGAATACAAACAGTAAAATCCTTAATGAGACAAGTACCACAGCTAGAACTGCTGCTTCAGAAGTACCCTGAGCAGCCACACTTACCCAATTAGTGATCTGGCAGGAAAGTGAGAACATTCTCCCATTCAGCTCTACAGAAGAAAAATAAATATTTAATGTATGTAAACTCAGTCACTGACTGATTATTAAACATTACCCTAAAGAAACAGGAATATCTTATATACTCATGTATATTTTTTTCAGCTTTTCTCCGCATCTTTATGAAGATTAAAGAACTTTTGTAGGATTTAATTTAAGAGCTCCAAGTTTTCATGAAACAGCTTTGTGTGGTTATTGTCTACACTAGAGTAACGCAAATAATTATACCTAAAATATAATTTATGCGTGAGAAAAATCTGCCTGTGATGCTGAAAACCCCGACATTTCCTGCAGGGTTTTCTGGGGAGCTGGGAAAAATATTCTTCTCCTCTCTTTCAAAAGCGCAGCTTTGCTTTTCAGAGGAAAAGGAACATTTCACTTCCACTGTCTCTGCCCTACATCTAAGGAAGGAGACACCACGGGCAGTGGTGTGTCAAGAAAGTGTGGGGTCAGGTCTCCCAGGGACGGGCAGCTCTGCCCACTCGCACGCAGCAGAGCAGTGGCCAGCCCAGAGGGGCTGGAGGAGCTGCCCCTTCCCCACAGGGTGTCAGCTTGCAAGCTGTGGCCGGCTGCTGTCCTTCTCATTAAATGTTCCCACAGCTCCTCGGGACTGCTGATCTGCGAGTCAGCTCTGCTCCTCAGGAAAGGAGAGGCTGCATCATTAGTGGCTTTCTGCTACAGAAATGAAAAAAAAAAAAAAAAAAAAAAAAAAAATAAAAAAAAAAAAAATGTAAAAACCCTTCACAACAAAAAT
>WAAG01068529.1:276-11481 GCA_013390105.1 Tichodroma muraria | reverse complement strand
ATATATAAAAAAAAAGACTGTAACATCCCTTCAGCACAGACATGACTCAAAATGCTGAAGTTTTCAGGACACCAGCTTTTCACATCAAGAATAAAATATGTATTCCCAGTGAAACAATAAGAAACATAAAGAAATAGCATCAGGAGGTCAACAAAAACTCCTGAGGTGGCTCCTACAACAACCACCTGCTTTCACTGTACCTCACCACTCCCCTTCAGGGCCACCCTCCCACCAGCTCTGCAGGACTAGACTGCCATGAACATTCTCCGCCTGCAGATCCTGTCACACCAAAGACTAAAAGCCTAAACCTCAACAATTTTGTGCAGGCGAAATTAAAATAGAGCTTGATCTTTTATTGATGTTTTGGAATGTATATTATCTTCAATTATTACTAAGCGTCAAAAGAAAAAAAAAAAGTCACTTTCTTATGTCAGGGTGTCCACACACATGAAGACTGACACCATCTACTCCCACGCAGCTCTGTGAGCCAGGGCACCATCCACATCCCAGCAGCAGCACCACTGCTCTTCACGCTGCAGCAGCCACAATACCTTCCTTACAGCCCCAGGAGAGTTTGCTACTTAAGGCTCTTCTTGTTTCATGCATAATATCCAGAGCACGATGAGCTTTTGATTAATCATATGGTGATTAATTACTTGCACTCTTTCTGGTTTGGATTCAGCACAGCAATCAGCTCCTCGCAGCAGAATATTCCCGAGCTCTGAAGCTGGGGGATTACCTGTCACTGGCTGCACATGTACCACATTCCTCTGTACATTCCTCATGTGTTCACATTCTGTTCCTGGAGCACTTGAATGGAAGAGGCAAAACTCATTCCATTAATGCATCAAAGCTCTGCAGTCAGCGCCACACAGCAAGAGGTATTTTTAACATGTATTAAAATGTAACTGCAACTTCTCACCAATGTTATTGAATCAAGAGGCTGACCCAACATCATTTGTTATAAATAATAAATATATGTGGCCAGACAATGCATTTTGAAAACAAAATTGTCTTATATACACAAATGTCTATTTTAGATTAAAATATTTCATATCATTGAGCAGAGGTTCGCATGGGTGAAGACAAAAATAAAATTATGTCTAACTTAGACATGCAATATATGGGACACGCTGCTTGTACCTCAAGCTCAGCTACAGAAAAATTCCCATTAGGTCCATAGGGATATCAGGCCCATCCTTCCAAGGAGCAGTGAACTGACAGCTCCAGGAAGGACAGATATTTGTCCCTACATAAGCCCAGCTGTGTCAGGTCAGGCCCAAGACCATCAAACCCAATAAATGACCTTTGGCCATCCTCCAATAAGTAACCAAAAGAGGGAACCAGCGTAGGGAAAATAGGGAACGATTGAAGTACTGTTCCAATCCCCAGTATCTTGTGGCTCAGATCAACTCAGCCAGAGAAGGTATGACAGTACTCAGATAAAGAACCTGCAATTGTAACTTTGCCTTTTATGGGTTTCTGACAGTCACTTAAATCCCAAATGCTCTTTCTAATTAGCATGTATTTAAAAATGCATGAATCCATCTACACTCTTGCCTTGTTTGGGGCCTTGGGTGTGGCAGAGTGCAGGGCATCTTCTCCCAATCATTTCTAGTAGTAAGTTACCATTTTTGTGAATTATCTGTTAGAAGCAACTCTTTTCTTAGTGTTGAAAAACAAAACCCAAAATGGAGGTTAACTACAAACCTGTGAAATCTATTGGCTGATTGACATTTTAAAAAAACTGTTTTTTACTTCATTCATGCTATTTTCCTGGTTCAGGACCGCAGAGCTGGAGACCCTGCATCACCACAAGGCTTTAAATTTTTATTTTATTTGTAGTTAAAGCATCCTTGAGTCTTACACAGTGACACTTTCCCAATCCATCTCTGCCTGCTCACTCGTTGCCGTTTCCCCAAGATCTGATACAGTATTCGAGCAGAGACATTGCCAGTGTAATTTTAGAAGTTTCCCTGGTAACCACTGCTGACAGCTCTAACTCAAAATTTAAGAGCACAGCTCTCTGTAGCACCCTTACATGGCAAAGTGCTTCGCATCAGTTCAGCTCAGGAGCCTCGCAAATGACAATTGAATTTCTTCTGCTGTTCACAGAGTTAAGGTACATGCCCACAGACATTCCTTTCACTTAAAGAAAGCTGCTCCCACCTTCCCCACTCTGCAGAGAGGGAAAAGGCACAGATGAAACTCTCAGAAAGTGATTCAAAGAAGGGAAAGTGAGACTGGAAAGAGGTAGGTGCTGGAGAGAGCTGGTTAAGAGACACAAGGGAAGGGAGGAGCTTGGAAGCAATAACATCCAGAAGGTAACAGGAACACCTGAAATGTATTGATCTGGCAAGACAGAACTGAAAACAAATGATTTTACAGAAGTGAAGAAAACAATGAAAAAAGGGGAAATAGTATTTCATTAATCAGTCCTTCAGTATATTTTCTGGAGGATGCTCATTTCCCTCTCCAGGTCTGGGAGGGAGGTAAAAGGAAAAGAGGGTCACTGTGAGATGCTGTTGAGGGCCCCTGTGTGCCCCAATGCTTTATCTCTGGGCATGGATGCTCTCCCTTCAGTGTGTCTTACAGACAGCCAGGCCACATCCCTATCTTGAAAATTATTTTATAAGTAATACCTTTAATGAATAGTACTCCCATTCCTGTCTTGACCCTGTAGCCCCTTTCTGTGACCCTGCTGCTGTGAGCTTTCCCCACCCCTGTTCACCCCAAAGGCTCATCCTGTTCCTGCACCCCTCCCTATTGCCCAGGGCCCTGTGAGTCCTGTGGGTCACATCCATCTATGGACGTGAGCTTATCCATCGCCCAGTGCTTTGGAATTCTGGTCCACAGCAGGCTCTTACTGTTATATGATCATAGGTCAGGGTGAGACAAAGAGAAGAATGAATGCCAGGAGACACGAATAAAGAAACGGGGGAAAAATCACTTGGAATAGAGGATATTGCCTTGTCTTCATTCTCCCATTCTCCCAGGTACATGAGTGCATATTGGAAGACATCTCTAGGAACGTATTTCTCCTCTCACACATATCATTACATTTGTTTTAACTCCTCAGGGACTGGAGTGCTGTGATTCAGCACACAGTGTTAAAAGGAGATTTCTTGGGCACCACTCACCACTCTGGGCCCCATCTTTCCTCCCATCTTTCATCTCCCAAGCTTCAGTTTCTTTGACATAGAATCTCACCCTCTATTTGTGTATTCCTTATCAAAAATGAAGTCCAGTTTCTTATTTTGGAGCTGACAATGAAGAGAAAGAAAAAGCAGCAAATAATACAGCTAGGGGCAGGATAATATAAGAAAATGCTGGAGAATCCCTGTTGATTAACCTGCATTGTACAGGAAAACCTAGGGAGTGTGGTGCTCATTAAGGTGTAATGAAAAAATAGACAATACAATGTGATAGAGGAAAGGAGAAATCCAGCTGTTTGGGCCCTTACTACAGCAAAAACACAAAAAAACCTCAAAACCAGAGTCAAACCGCAGTGCCAATCAAGGACAAAAAAGAGAAAAGGAACAACAACAACAAAAAAAGAAAGTGTATAGAAACAGTAGAGTGGGGTGAAGTAGAGACCAGAGAGCTCTAACCCATTATAAAAAGAAAATGCTGAGGTAGGAAACTAACACTGCCACTACATAGGTCACCAGGAAACTGCTGGGGGAGGGTGTGTGTGTGTGTGTGAGTGAAGATCCCTGGGACAGAATTCAGCCTGAAAGGGTCAAAGATAGTTACTGCTAAAGCAGGTTAGCTATAATTAGTGCATGGGAACAGACAGCAAAAGGATTGTGATGCTAATGTCTGGGATTTTTAAGTAGTATTCAGAAAGCTTTTTGTACTCCACCACTTCAAGTCCCTCATTGTCTTTATATCCAGGTTATTGATGGTTTCAACTACAATTCTGAGTGCAGAAGGAACACAGAACTGATTATCTCTTGCTGCTGTGGCTGAGCTCACCAGCCCTTCAGAGTGAGAAGGAGGCAACGTCTTCACGGATGAACATTCCCTCTCTAAAACTTCTGAGCCATGTAACACAGCCCCGAGCTTTTAGCATTCTCTCTCAATCCTTTAACATGTTTTTCCTTAGATGGCTAAACGTGAAAATGTGCTTTCCACTCTTATTATTACATTACTGAGCCTTCTTTCCCTCCACTCCTTTATTTTCTAACTGCTTTAACATGTTTGAGAAAAAGCAGTGCATGAGAGAGCAACTTGCACTTTAACAGACATCCATAAATTTAGACTTGAATTACACTGCTGGTGCCATGCTGTGCAGCTGCTGGGGGGAAACTAGGCCAGCACAGAGTAGTTACTGACAGAAGAGATTTTCCTGTAATAGTACTGTTAGGTACAATTCAAGGGTCAGCATCTCCACTTTCCAAATATCTATGAAGAGGCACGACACCCCCTGAGTCTAGCTGCATTCCAACATTGCATAAAATGAAAACCAAACAATTTGTCTTTCAGAAAATTTGGACTCATCACCTGAACTTAATGGGATACGCCTCCCTTGACTGCAAAACCACAAACATGCTCACGAGCATATGAAAAACCCAAGTTTTACTTTCTACAGTTCCTTCACTATTGGATGTCTCTCTCCTTCCTCCTGCACTGGCCTAAAACCAAAGGTAATCTCCCAACAGCATCTGACAGGATGACCTGAGGGAGCCACAGGTTAGGACCTGAACTGAGAGAGATCTAAGCTGGACTGACCCTTTAACTCTGCTTGCAGGTATCATCTGTAGGGCCTAAATCAAGTCTTCCTAACAGAAGACACAATCCTGCAACCTTGGCAGTGAATCTAGAAGAAATTTTGGCTTTTCCCTCAGGATAATTGGCTTTTCCCTCAGGTTAATGGATAAACTTGCTCTAGACTTTAAATCTCTGTCTGTGGTAGGGAGAAGGCAGGAGGAGGTCGTCAGGGCCCTCAGATCAGATCCCACCAGGAACCATCCTTTCTTTGATCCTTACCATGAGGGTGGTAAGGACCAAAGAATAAATTTCCAGCCATGAAGTTTCTGGTCTGTATTCTGATGAGTGGAATCTGCAGCTGCTGATGGAACAGCTCTGAGGTTTACCCTTCATCACCAGCACATTTCCATAATTTCTTAACATTTTCTTACCAAGTCTGATGTTCCAAGGCATCACAGCTCCTACAGTTCTTCAACATTTCACAAAATGCAGGTGATTGCAAGGCTGTGGATGAGCTGCTCTGTCAGGGTAGTGAGAGCAGCACAAGCGAGGGCTGGGTGATACAAGTTCATCCCTGTTTCCTCTTCAGACCTGGGAATTGCTCAGTGTCTTCCCACCCTGGGAACCTGCCACCCCAGAAATCTGCCTACAGCCTCTGCTAAGGTAGCCCAGGCTGCAGTGGCGTCACAGTAGAGCTGTTTCATGCAAACACAAGACAGTTTTTTTTAAATAACACAGTCCTTCGCTATCCTTCCTCGCTGCTCAGCAAAATTTACTACCTGCTAATCACGAGCTGATTATAAGGTTTTCCTTAGTCTGCTGGAAAACCCAGCAGTGTAAGTGGGCCATTTTTCAGTGCTCATTAGGCACTCTCATAGCCGAGCATCACACCAGGACGCAGAGGCGGGACTGCAGGTGCTGAGTTTGCTGCCAGCCATTCCAAGACCCTCCTGGATTCTGCAGCTGCAGAGCTGAGGGCACCTCACCCCAGCTACTCCCAGGTGTCCCCAGCCCTGGCCTGACCTGCAGCTCACCTTCCCAAGGAGAAAGGAGGCTGTGCAAGCACCTGGGGATGGAGCAGAGAGGGAGGGAAGGCAGAGTTCCATCGCACCCCTGTATTTGCACAGCTAACGTGACACAAAGCTCAGGTGCAGCTTTGCTGGCCCAGGAGCTGCTCCTTTCTCATGGATCCACCAGCAGCTACACCACATCAGGTGAGCCCACGGGCATAAAGCCATTTATGTCATGGGGCTCCTAAAGTACAAAATGAAATAGGAGCTTTTTTTACTCACACTGGGAAGGTATTTTTGCCATAAACCACACCAAAGCAGCAGGTAAAGCAAGGGCAAAGAGCAGCCAGGAGAGGTTAAGGTCAGCGAGATGGTACACAGGATCCTGCACTGCTCACCAACCTTCTCCTAATTCATTCTTTTCCCAGAGAAAATCTGTCAGTGCCTTACCACCTGATTCAGGTAGAATCCTTAATTAACATTTGCAAATTATTTTCATATCCCCAGGTAAGAGGTGCAATACAAATACGTGGCATTATAAAAGAACAGCCCTTGCACTGAAACTCCTTTAGTAGTGCAGAGAAAAAGGAATTAGAGAGTAAAGAAAATAGTAAAACCCAGATTTTGAAATGTCATCTTCATTTTTGACCTCAGCAATATAAAAGTATATTTAGCTGAGACATTTAAAGAATGCCAGAGCCTTCCACATTAGCTTTACCCTTACCGAAACGACATTACGCACTGGTCATTGTTCACTGCATCAGAAGATGACTTGTTAAAGTGCAAAACCCTTCTCAGAAAGCACTGTGCTTTGAACATAACATCCTCGATTACATTTTTAAAGTTGCCAGTTAAACAGGACTGCAGATAACAGGTTCTGGCAACCAGCAAAGCCAAAGGACAAGCTGATTTAAAGTGACTCAGAACAGCGACCTGCAGAGATCAGCCCACTGCTCAAAAGAGATTCCTGGGGGCACTGGGCTTTTTTTTTGAACCAGGTTTGAACTAGCAGCTAATGGGAGAGCTTTCCTGCATTCCTCCTTTGTAACTAGGTACAAGCAAATGGGAGACAATGACAAATGACATTCAACTGTAACATCTTCTTTTTGTATTATTATTAAAAATGGCTTTTGTGAATGCCTTTGGGGTTCCACATTCTCCGGGGCAGATTTCTGCTCTACATCACACAAGTATAAATCTGGAATAATGTCAGTGAAGTCAAAGGAAATATTTGGGCATTAAACAGACAATTTTGAGAAGAACTGGTTAAGACTGATCTAATTACAAGAAGGGACAAGCAGATATTCTGCCATTAGTTAAGGGGCAAGGGAAGCACAGCAGGCTGCACGTGTTGTTTTGATCAAATTTTGACTTTATCACATGCAAGCTGGAGGGTTTTAAGGCACATAAAACTACTCTCCAAAATATTAAAAAATAGTTTTATACATTTTATACATTTTTTGCATTTCCTGCCCTAAGGTACCAGTTTATATTTCCTATAACCCTATGTACATAAATCCTAAATTATATGGCAAGCAGAATTTCAGTTTGGTGGAACAAGCCATGACCCAGGTAAATGCTAATCTCAGACTAAGAGATCTGTTGAGCTTAATTGCTGTTAAAAGTTCACACCCATAAACATGGATGTTTATTTCCTCTCCTCATGATTTGTCTGGCTTCCTATTTAAACTGGGAAACATATGCAGAGGCAAAACATCATCTGCTGTGATACACACATTGTCTGGGAAGGAACTCTAGTATTTCACATTAATGCTCATTCACAACCCAGATTCTATTCTAAGTGAACTAAAATCCTCAATAATTGCCTTAAAGCCCTGCTTGACACGCTTGTGACCACAAGTCAACAGTCCTGAGTCTACCATTTGCTTATGAAATGAAAGCATAGTAATACCTACATTTCCTGGACTCATCCTCTGTGAAGCATAAGTGGGCAGATGAAGAACTTTCAGATGTGCAAGACAAGCGGGTAAATATTAAGTAATACTCAAAAATGCCTTTACATGACACAACCTTATGACATTGACAGTCCTGCAATTAGTAATAACAGTTGTGACCTGGAGAATTTCTGTGAATTTGCAGCTTCTTTTCATTCTACCTCCAGCCTGCAATAGACTGCACAGACTAACGTAAGTTTGAGTAAAGAAAATCCAAACAAATTCTAATAAAAAAGAGTTTTAAAGCAAAAACCAAAAAAATTCCCTCCTCCTCCTGTTTTTTCCCTGCATACCTGATGCCTACTCCATCTTGTGCTCCTTCATACGATGCATCTTTCCTACAGAGTTAATTTTGATCACTTGGACCCAGCCAGCTGTGTGGCAGCTTTCAAGCTTTGATGCACCAGGCTGTAACTTTGACAGAGCAGCCAACAAACTGACCAAGTTGGCATGACAGAAACACAAGCTCAAATTAAATCCTGTTGACTTAGCAGGAGCCTGTGAGGAGCAACCCCTGAGCTGGCAGCCAGGCCCAGGCAGCTCACTGAACCCAGTGACCAGAATATTCAACAGCTTGTCTAAGAATCCTGCTCTCTAAACAGACACTAATCGCTGCTTTGGAAAAGTTCCCTGCTAACCCTGAGATTACTGACAGGTTTATTTTCCAAAGAAAATATTTCAAAATACAAATATTTTTTCCTCTTTCGAATCCTTCTTAATACTCACTCTCTTTTTCAAGATTTTCATACTCATTAAAATAACAAGATCAGCTGTGCTGGGTTGAAGCTCTCTGTATTCCCCATTCAGTTCCTCAGCTGACACTGGAGTCTACAGACAATAGATTTTAGAGGCAAAAATCAGGTCTCCCTCTGCAGTCATACACTGGGGTGCACACAGCAATGGGGTAAAATTATAATTATTGCAGTAATTAAAGTAATCCCCCATAATGAGAGAACATCCCAAGAAATTAAATAAGCTGACACAACAGAAAGTTTCTTATTCTTTATGCAAATGAATTCAGGTAACTGTAGCCGAAAATTTCTTCCATTGTGGGCACACATTTGGTATTTCATCAGTTTTGAGAAATAAAGTGTTTTCTTCCCTTGGCTGCAGCTCCTCACTGGGCTCTCTGAGTCAAATAAATCTCCACAATGGAAGATGAAGCCTGTGGCTTGGGTTATATATAATAGAAGAGTCACTGGGTTGACCTTACCTCCAAACAAACACTGAAAGACATTTTTCTCACTGAAGGATAAAATACACTAACGCGGAGGCTGAAGATTTCTTTTTCTTCCCAGCTGCCCCCTTCCCTTAAAATGCCTGAACCCTCATGAGCAATGACTGCACCCCACGGAACAGAGCCACAGGGCCCCCTCACTCCTCCAGAGATACTCCTTGGGAAGTGCATTGGAATTCAATGGAAAGTCAGTTTGAATTTCAGCTTTGCTGACGACCTACTGCATTTTACTGAATGATTTAAATATACTTAAAAGTCTGCCAGAAAATAAACAAATGACGTATCAATTGAGCCTTCCAAAATCTGCAACAGCATGACTGGATACCAATAATCCCACCTTTCTGAGAGTGCTGTTACATCGCTGAGAAAGAACAAAGCCAAGTGCTATAAAAATGCCTCAGAAAGCCAAATCCTATTTTTTTGCAGCCTTGTACCACACCAGTGTTTTCAGACACCAGCCATTTTTCTTGATTTACCAAGACCTCTCAGGTGTTTCTGCCACTCAGCAATTACTTGCTCCTGGCCAGTTTTTTGTTTTCTCCCTTCCAGACCACAGTCAGCAGCATCCCTAGACTGTAACTTTATAGCCTCGGGCCAGTTACGAATCCACATTACGCACATTGTTGCAGTGAGAGATAAATGATTCCAAGGTACCAAGGAAAAGGTGTCCAACTCTGAAAAAAAAAAACCCCAAGCACACACATGTTCCAGAAGTAATGGGAGAAAGGTGTGGTTTTCTTGCACAGGGAGAGATTCATGGGATGCTCCCTCCTATTGCCAGGTTTACCTGACACGAAGCAGAAAGTCTGTGCCTGAAACAGAGGAGATGTTGCCAAGCATTCCCCCCTTTTTTTTTTTCCTAAACTAAACGGGTGAGAACATGAAAAAAATGGAATGCCAGAGTTGCTCTCTTGAATCACATCTGGTGTGTATAGAGCCACAGAAAACTGCAGGAATTTTGAGAGCTGACCAAAGAGCTTGAAAACCGGCCTTGGAATGTGAGAGTCAAACAGAATCAGTGGGCTCCTCTAGCAAAGAAGGGAGAGGTGGAGAGTTCACCCAATTACTTCGACAACGCCAGGGAAATGGTGGCAGCTTTACTCCTGTGATCCAACAGCTGGATGCTCTTCTACAAGATGCACTTCCTCGGAAAATCTCTCTGGTTTGGTGTGTTCAGGATCAAAATGGAGATTCATGGGACAGGCAATCGTGCTGAGTTTTCTGACTTTGCCCTCATGAAACATGCTCTGCTTCCACAAAATTTCATCTCCTGAAATGCTAATCATTGCTTTCTCTGTAGCAAGATGGCTTAGTTCTGGGTCGCTTCTATAAAATTCTGAAGGACCAACTTGGATTTGTTAAGGCAGGAGAGCAAAGTGGGGATGTGCACTCCCTATTTCCATGGATGGAAAGGGCTGAACAGCAGCTTGGATTGTACGACTGTGCTCTTTCCAGCAATTATCATCTACGGTACAGCAAAGGAAAACAGACAAAACTGGTGCAGGGATATGGGACACTCTACTTATGGGACACTATGGGATAATTCAATAAAAATGTTCCTAACTCTAGAAACAGATCACCAACACACTCAAATAGGTTTCTCCATCTGCACAGCCTTTAATAGCACTCCCTAGAGAAATCAATTTCCTAGAAAAACACATTTTTTTAAAAAATAACACTAATTCTATTGCGACAATTTCTGTGTTTAAGTAGAAAATAGAACTGTTACATATTCATTAGACATGGAACAACTCTAACTGTTGTGCCACACCATTAATACTTATTTTAGTCTCTTTTTTCTCCTGTAAGAAGCAATACAATTTTTCAAACCATCAGTTCACATTACTAAAATGGGGGGAAAAAAAATGAAAACATGATAGGTGAAAATGAAACACATAAGGCCTTAATTCAGTGAGTAATAATTTACATAATTTAATAAAACAGGACAGGAGTCCTCTCACTGAGGTCAAAAGAAATAATCATATGCTTTAAGTTAGCTCTGTACCCACAGACCTCGCTGCCGTTTCCCATTGATTCTCACTTGGAGGGAGGATTACTGGAAAACTGTTGTCCCCTGTTGTTCTCTCGATCTTTTGCTGGAGGTTATCAGGACAACAGAATGAGACACAGGGTCTTCTTCCAACATTCTGGTTTGTTTGCACCAGCAACACATTACTCACCAGCCTATGACTGGGACAGATGAGGTGAACACGCGCTTCTTTCTGCCGGCGCCGCGCCGTCCTTGGGAATCCTGAGTAGCAAATGAAGAGGTTAAAGCCAGGGATGTCTC
>WAAG01068523.1:0-14845 GCA_013390105.1 Tichodroma muraria | reverse complement strand
ATGGATGTCTTATTTTGATTTAGTAAAGTTGTAAAAAACGAGAGATGCCCAGGCGGTGAGGATTTAGAGATGATGGGGACAGTCAAGTAGTCAGACAGACAGTAGAAGGGAAGAACAAAGTCTGGCAGTTGGAGAGAAGATGAAGAGGGAAAAACTTAAGCCAGTCCAGAGAGAGCCAAGAAGGAGGAGCACAGGAAGAGGCCAGCCTTGCAAAGGCCAGGAGGAAGGAGTGGGAGACTAGCTACTGGTATAAAACAAGTTTAAAAGAAATACCAACTCTCTTAATGACTTTGCAGCTGGTGAATTAATCAGATTGATTATTTCCAGTCCTGCACTCAGTCCAGTCTGCTTCCTGTGAGCAGTAAACAGGTTTGGTTTATTGTGAGCAGGAAGCGAGCAAGAGGTGCTTGGGTTTGGAAAGAACAACAGCAATTTCAGTGTTTAACTGAAATCCCTAGCATCAAGAGCCTCTTGCAAACTTTTGTTTTCTGAGAGCTATTTTAGGAATACAGAAATCTCACACAGTTGGAGCTCACAGGGCTTTTCTAATCTGAAATAAGGGAAGTTTGGTTGGACTACAGGAGGCTGAGTCGTCAGAATGCACTTGAACCAGGACTATCTGGTTCAATCCTAGCTGAGCTGAGTCTGGATTGTGGCATTTCAGAGCTGAAGTTCCATGCTGGGCACTTTTTTCTGCTTGATAAAAATAACACTTCTGAGGGGTACTTGTGGAAAAGTATGAATGGCTGGGATTAATCAGCTCTCAGCTGTCATTAATCCTCCAGGAAGTGGTGTTCCCGATGAAATGCTTTCTGTTGTATTCATACCAAACTCAACAGAAATCTGCAGTAGTTTTGTGGTTAAATCTGCATAGTTAATGTTTCCATCACTAAGCTTCCTCTCCTGGTGCTGGGTATGACCCTGCTGCTTTCTTGGAGGCTTCTCTGGGCCACGTGGGACTGCTGCAGCAAGAGCTGATTTGCATTGCCTGTTTCTGTGCATGCCTATGCTCATGTGTGTGTGTTAGCAAAGTGGAAACTGTATTATCATGTATTATATTGTCCTAAAGTAGAGAATATGTAAGAGACAGCAGCCAGGACAAGTGCAGATGCAGTACCATTTAGTATAGGCAGTTGTTCTAATTGGGCATAATATTCAGGAACTCCAGCACACATAGTTAAAACCCAAAAGAAATCAATAAAATTTAGTAGGCTTTAAAGGATTAGTTATTTAATAGTTTATTAGTTATTTAAAGTATTAGATTATTAGGGAGGATTTAGTTTGGGCACAGACCCCTGGAGAGCAGCACTGCTCCCTGTCAAATCACTAAACAAACCAGTACAAAATGGGAAGTCACCAGCTGAGACCAGTAGTTCAGGAAAGGAATTGTCGTCAGGGGAGAGAGTGTCATTAAAACCAGCTCAGTTCTTGCAGCTGTGCTGTAAGCCAGGGTTTGATAATTTTTTGGATTAAAACAAAACAGAAAACAGACATTCTTCTGGAAAACAATTTGTAATCCTGGTTTCTGTGAGGCATCTCACTGAGCCTCACAAACAGTTTCAACACACTTGTAGGGAAGGCAAGCTGTGTGGCAGGGCAGGGAGGGATATATGGGATAATCTAAGTGAAATTGGCTCCCCTACCACAAAAAATGCAGCACATTGCCACACCCCATTCAACAATGTGAGATTGTAATAAGAATACCAAATGTTATTTTTCAGGATTTT
The DNA here is from genome assembly GCA_013390105.1 of Tichodroma muraria. NCBI lineage: Eukaryota > Metazoa > Chordata > Aves > Passeriformes > Sittidae > Tichodroma > Tichodroma muraria. The sequence goes on along the minus strand of WAAG01068523.1, from coordinate 13,118 downwards.
AGCAAGAGAGTTGTGCAAGACAAGAAAGTGAGGTTGGTGACTATTGAAGCATCATCAGCAATTGAGTGTTGAGTTTGGGGCATCAGGATTCAAAATATAGAGCTAATCTGAGTGGAGGGGGGAATACAAAAATGATTGGGATAACTCTTCCATATACTAGCTAAATTCCTTATCCGTGAGGACACTCTGTCTCTTCTGAGAGGGACAGAACTTGGGTTTAAGACCTGTCTTCTAAATACAAGCAAAAAAAAGAGATTAAATATGTACTCCCAGGCTGCTGGACAGTGGGACACAAGGAAACGTGTTTCTTTTCCAGGATCTGATTTGAAAACGTTCCTGGTGTGAGGTGGGTATTCCCTGACATTGCCGCAGGTCAGGGCAGCTTGATGGTGTCCTGAATTTTTACTTATTCACTGATGTCCTGATCCTTGAAGATTAGATGTTTGGTTTCAGAGATACCCACTGTGTGTTCCAGGGCTGTGTTCATGGAAAGGGCACTGCCAAAAGGAGGCAGGTGGCCACGAGTGTAAGGCATGAGTGCACCTTGCTGAGGTTTTGAGGGCACACACACGTTGAACTCGTTGAGTACCTTAGTAGATAGTAGGGCTTTAATCTTGATTGGCCAGGCACTCAATGAGATTCCCACTGTTTAGTTTAATGTAGACTTGAGTCTGGAGGTAATAAAATGAGGCACGTACATGAATATCTAATATCCAACTGTCTCCAAGGGCCAGGTTCCTGAATACTGTGAAAACAATAGGACATATAATGAAGGATTTTTCCTCATAAGCATGAGTGTAATAAAGAGGAATACTGGCAGCAAAAAAAGCACATAATTTAAGGGCAGACAAATGGTACGTGTGGTATGGAGGATAGAAAAGCAGGAGCAGGAGCATCAGTTCTGTCACAGGAGGAGGTACAGGGTTTTCAGCAACTGGCTTCTCAGATCACATTGTAAAAGACCTCAGTCCCTTCACCCATGAGACTGAAAGACCAGATTAATCTTTCAAAATGAAACTCTTTCAGAGTTCTTGCTGCCTCTCTCTGGAAAGTTACTATTCCAGCATTGTTATCATCTCAGATTCATCTCAGACTTGTCTAGATCATTCGTGCAGATCATGGGTGAATGATGGAAAAACAAGATAGTGGTCAGGTGGTCCATGTTATTAGGAAATAAGTGTTGGATCTCCAAAACCACGTCCAGAGAAATGACAGATGGCAGGGTGTTGCTGAACAATGTTGTAGTAATGATGTAAGTTCCCCAAAGAGTAGAGAGGAAGTGTTTCTTTCTAAAAGACCATCAAAAGGAAATTTAGCAGTTAATAAAATTTTGGGATTGTTTACTATTTTAATGCAACTGGAAGTGCAGATTTAAAGTCTGTTCCAACATGAAGAAGAAGGAGATCTCTGCATTTTCAAATGCTCTGTAACTACTGTGTTTATTATCAGAGAATGAAAACCAGAAGAATAATAGCTGTAAAATAGGGGTTTTTCTTAAGTGCTTATTTTTCGCACCAGAGCAGTCAGTGGTATAGAACCTGATATTCCTGTTTCCTTGTATATGCTGTCAAAATTCATAAATCTGGGGTTGACATAAACATTCCAGGTAGGCTGCAGGTAAAGAATACTCAATTTATTTACATATTCTCCATTAAAGATCAGATCTAAATGTCTGAGACTGATCCATGCTATGTGAAGCAGCCAGTGATGAAATGTAATGTTTTGGTGATATTTTCTATTTTCTGGGAGATTTGAACAGGCTCCTCTGAAGAGTATTCATCAGCCCAATCTCTTCACATGAGGAGCTGAACATTGCCTCTTTTATGGTAGTTGTCTGTGGGTTAATCTTTCCATGTTTATGGCAGAAGGACAAATAAGGGAAATGCTCGCTTCAGGTCAAGGCTGTTAGCTGAGCTCATAAAATTATGAGAGATGATGGGATAGGACTCTGCTTCGTGAGAAATTAAGGATCATCAGTTCACACTGCATCAAATTGCTTCACTCTCAGGAGGTTTTATGGCCTCTGAATTTAAANAAAAAAAAAAAAGGAAAACACACCAGGCTGATACCAAATGCTAGCAGTTGGCTCAAGGGAAGGAATAGTATGTGTCTCTTTGACTTCACCAGTGAAAAAGCTAGATATCAAATGCAAATGATCTGCAACCTTATGAGATATGCTGAGAAATGGGTCCAGGTCAAACTTGTGGATTCCCCTGGGATGACGCTGCAGCTTGAGAGGAAACGTGGTTCTATTTGTGTTTGTTGTTTCTGAGCTGTACTGGGTTAGGGACAGCCTTCCTAGGAGAGTACAGGGAAAACACAGTGTAAGATCCCTGAGTCCCAGCTCACAGCACCATCCCCAGTTACACAGAATTGGTGTCACAACGTGCTTTTCTGCTCTTGACTTGGCAGGATGTTGTTATTGGCGACCTGAAGCCCGGCACCGCACACCGTGTTAGCGTTGGAGCGTACGGCTGGGCGGGGAAGGGACGGCCCAGCATGCCCAGGGAGGTGACAACTTTATCCCAAGGTAACTCTGCCTGCAGGGCTCTGTTGCAAGACTGGCAGGGGAGATGTCTGTAGCACTCGCACCTAACCTCTGTTGCGTGCAATTTGATAGTATTTCACTGGTGCTTTTCCACAAACGTAGCGTTTTAGAGGGGCAATAGGGTGAGGGGAGAAGCCCATGAATCTGATTCCTAAGTCTGTGGGTATTGGGCTATTGTGTGTAGCAGCCCAGCTGCTCCTCTAATGCTATTCCTTTGCACTTCTTCTTAGATAAGTGCATGCCTCCTGCACCACCCTATCAGCCCCAGATCGTGGTGGTTTCTGATTCAGAAGTTGCATTGTCCTGGAAGCCTGGAGTGAGTGAAGGAAGTTCTCCCATCCAGTACTACATGGTGGAGTTTATCAGGCAAGTTTGCTAGTGGAATCTGAATTTCAGTGTTCGTGCGCTATAGTGTTTTAAGGTTTTTTAACCTAAACTGCACTATTCAGCTGCATTTGAATATGATTTATTTACTTACTGTGTATCGTATGCTTAGTTTTCCTCTCAGTGTGTGTTGAATTACCATGGAAATTTGAGGAAAAAACCAGAAAGAATCCAATTTGTTACAAAAACAAAAGTACAAGTACAACAAGTATAAGTTGTACTTTCTAATGGAAGAAAAATAAGGTCTGATTTGATCTGTTCCACCTAATAGTGGCCTGGATGAATGAAGTTTTAAGTTTCTCCTCTCATCAAATACTGTCAAACCATGCTGAGAAAAGAGTGTTTGGCAGAGTGGTTTCCCTGGGCTGCTATAGAAAATAATCCAAGGACTGAAAATTCAGTATGTTAGACAGTTTTACCTGACAAAAGTTATAGAATCATAGAAACATCAATATTGGAAGAGACCTTCAAGATGATCCAGCCCAATCATCAACTCAACACTACCAGTGTAGCCCCTAAACCACTAAATCACATCACCAAGTGCCAGACCCAGACACCTCTTGAACACAAAGTCATTCGGTTCTTGGGCTTGCAGGGTTTAGACTTGCTTTGTTATGCTAATGCTAATCAAGTTTACATGAATTGATGTCTCTGCTCAGATTTTGGGGGAAAGTGGGGTGTTGGTGGGGTGCTGTTTTGCTCTTTTATGTTGAACTCTTAAAATTCACAGCAGTAGAACTGAACTGTCAGAAGTTGCCAGTCAAATTGCTTTTATAAGCAGCATAAAAAGGGTCAGAAGGAGGTGATTGTATCTGTGAGCATAAACAAGTATCTGGACTTGACTGTTCATATGCTTGTGTGAGCTAATATCTGCATACAAATCTATTTATTTTTATTTGCCTCAATGTTTACCCTTACCGTGAATGTAAGATTCACCCTTTTAATCCTTTGAGTGAATACTTGATGACAGGTTTTAGTTGAGGTTCATGGAAAAGAGGAGAGAATTGATTCTTTTACTACTCTGATCTGTAAAAGGTCAAAAAAATCATTCTTCAGGAAAACAAAGTCATTTTTTAAAAAGAATTGTTGTTAGAACAGACAGGGAGAACTTGATTTTCAAAGTATGGGTACAATCTAGAAGATATTGATACAGCAAAAAGATTACCAGACTGAAAGCCTACTTTGTTGCACTTTGTATTAGGGCTGAAATTCCCCATACTTAGTTGGAGGCCATCCAGTGTTCAGTTTGCCACAAGGTAGGACATGAGGGCTGAAGATACTTTCCCCCCTTCGGGTAATGTCTGCTGTAGACCTAAATGAAATTTTTTCAATGTATGTTTTTTGAACACAACTTTTATCTGAGCTTTTTTGCTCTCTCTCCATCTTTTCTCTCTCATTTGCTCAGTTGATGGGGAAGGGATTTTGTTGAGTTCTGATTGACTGCACTTCTATCACCTCCGTGCTTTTACTGGAAAGTGGAACCTGGAGGCTTATGTACACTTCTTCATAGCACCAGGAGCCTGCTAATGGAAGAAGTGGGCACCATCATCTCTATCTGACACACTGAAAGTGCACCCTTGAATGTTTTTGTTCAGCCAGGGAGTGGAAAGCTGCTGTTCAGGTCAAAAGATGCAAGTGATTGAAATTACAGTGTCTCATTGGTTTTAGACTTTGGGAAAGAATTTGCTAACAGCAAAATGTTTTGATTACACTGTTTAGATTGAGATTTAAAGCTAAGTTGAAAGTGCCTTTGTTAATTTTTTGGGATTATGCTCTCTTAGACTTGGAAGCTTGGTTGTATATTTGAAGTAAGTTCAATGAGCCATAAGTCCTAATGGCAGTTAGAGGTAAACATTTAACTTTAAGCTTCATTGTCTTTTGCTGCTTATAGTTTTAATTTCTATAAAATGTATTATCATGAGTTAAAGCTGGTAAATTAAGCTAATGTAAAACTAAATCAGATCAGTTCAAGTAAGTTAGAACTGGGTCCTCTTATGTCAAAGGAGTATACCATTATCCTGTGATTTTGCAAAACTAATAATTTTCTAATACAAATCTGTAATTTTGCTTGGGTACAGAACAAATGCCTAAAAGCTATGACATTGTTTAAGTAATTTCCATCTCCTTAGAATTAGCTTTACGACTTTAACCATAGGAAAAACATGTTGGGACAAACACTCCTGTCAGTTGCTCTGCTGTGATACTGGGGAAATTCAGTACATTCATGAAAATTCCGTACGTTAATTGTTTTGAGATACCAGAATCTAATCAGAACCAGAGCTAGCCTGCAGCCTGTCTCTACTCAGGGTCTAAATTTGGTGCCTTATTTAAGCACTTCCCTAAGGAGTTTCGCTTGGAACTTGTTGGTTCACTACAGGCAGTGGAGGGATGCAGGTGGCTTCAGATAGATACAAGACGAGCTGAGGTAATTCAGGCTCTACTCTGCTGCTGACTTAAAGAGCATGCTAAGGAGACCACAGTCCCACTTGTCTAAATGCTGAAAGTCAGGAGGGAGACTATAGGACTCACTCTTGACTGGATAGTTCATAGGGAATGTGCAATAGAATGTGTTAAAACCAAAATATATAGTGTCTGTGCAACTTTGTAGGCTCAGTGTAAATATTCTGTTAGTTAATGGTGAGAAGTATTTAATGAAAAATTACATTTTTATGAAAGTCTCTGAAGTGAGACACCGGATTTAAGCTATGAGCTTGGATATTTCTCCTAAAGATGCTATACAAAATTAATTCTTAAAAATGTCTTGGATATTTTCACTCAAATACTCCAAGTACTCAAATTTTTAATCTGTTGAATGCCTACACAATCTTCTAAGCTTGGCGATTAACTTATCCAAATTTTTATAGCCACATAGCATCTACAGAACCACAAGTGTTTTAGCAGCAGATGCCCTAAAACAATCAGGTCAATTTCTTTTCATCTCATTGGTATGTAGATGAAATCAAAAGCTTTTAATATTAATCTTGGTATGCGAAGGAAAGTTTTCAGTATCTTAGTAGTGACATGAAACTTCTGCTGCAATGAGCTAGGCAGGTTCTGCTGATAAAACTGGGAGATTTATTCGTATTCAGATGTTAGAGTGGTGCAGATTCAGCATAGTGTTGTGCACAGATTTCTTGATTAGTTTGAAGCCTTCCCTCTCCCTCCCAGAAAAATCTATCCCTGAATCCATTCCCTGCTGAGCTGTCTCTGGCACTGCACTGAACCAGACAGTCATTGTTTGCTTTTGTTTGCAAAGAACCTGAAACAACTGATCTGACCAGGGAGACACCTCCCAGCATCTAGGAAAAATACTTTTAATACTATTTCCCTGATTATTGCATTAAACAGGCATATCTGACTCAGTATTTACCTCACTGCTTGTGAGATTAACTCCTTGAAAAGATAACTGATGAAGAAAGAGGGGTGAAAGAAATTAGGGAGGAAGTGCTTGGCAACAACAGATAGCAACAGAAGAACATCTAACGAGAGAATGAGTTACCAAAATTGTCTACTTTTCCTTTCCTCACAGCTGACCTGGCATATTGGTTGATCTATTTTGTAGAAAGTGTCACAATAATGTAAAATAATAACAGTTACTAAAAATAATATGTTATAGTGCAAGAGTATAATATGTTATAGTACAAGAGATTTTTCCATAGCAAATGTTTATGTATTGTACTTGTCATATTTATTATTTGCTGGATTATTTTTTTAAAACCACTATAAGATGAATTTTCCCCTTGGGATGAGTACAGATATGGCACGGAAGAACAATCAGAAACCTTAGAAAAATTGGATTGCTAGAGGGTGCCCCACACTTAAATAATTTCCAGGTGATTTTAAAATGAAGTTCAAGTGGCTATAAAATTGCTGTGCTCTGCATCAGAAAGAATTCCCTTCTTGAACTGAATCAGTTCCCAGGTTACAACATAAAGCAGTAATCTAAACTTTTTGGGTACATTTGGCAGGGAATTCTTTCCTTGGTTTATACCCATCCAGCTCTATTTGCTTTAGCCATGTATTTATGATCTTTAAACCACTATGACTTGTGGTAGATTCTCTCTGCGTAGCACTTGCGTGTTAGAGATGGACAGCTGCATCCGGAGCAGGCGGCTCCGGTGGAAGTTGTCCGGTCTCCCCATTCACAGATACAATGTTTGGAGCTCCCCGGCAGGGTGCTGGCCAGCGGCAGAGAGGCCTGTGTTGGGAAATGTAGTGCTGCAGGAAAATGGGAAAAGTGGTATCATGCAGTGTAAAAGTTGACAACACACTGAAATACAACATTAAGAAAAAGGACCATGGAGGCAGTTTTCAACAAAATGTTCTCATGTCAGGGAACATGGGAGCTGCCTTGCCCTGGGTGCATTCACCAGCTGAATTTGTGTTCCTTTCCCCATCTGTGTGCCATGTTTTCATCTCGTATTGTTTTGTTCACACAGGGAGCATTCTGGAGAAGTAGCAAAGGTCAAGTGATAAATCTCCCTCTTTCCCTCTCCTTCAGCTGCAGATCCTTACATGTTTGCAGGCATTTCCTTTATTATAAACTTCTGCAGAAGGAAATGTTGTGAGAGACAGTCAGTGTATCTGAAGCCTAGCCTGCTGTTTCTGTTGTGTCCTAAATGTTTTTAGGGCGCAGTGCTTCCTTTGGGTCCCTTCATCAAAGGCATGTTTCCACTTGGGTGGACACATGGGCAAGGTCTGTTTGCCCATGCAAACAAGAGCTGCAAAGAGGCAGCTCTTAAGCTAGCAGGAATTCCTTGGATGCGGATTAGAACCAAAAAAGGATGTGTACAGGAAAATTGAAAACACTACTAAGCAAGCCTTTGGAAGGAAGCAATGTTAACAGCTTTCATTTGGAAAACTATATATTTTCATTTTGGCCCAGGCATCAAAAACTCAAAGGAGGGAAACAATAGAAGAGCAGCCAAAATAAATGCTCTCCTGTCGACCAGGAAATGGTGGTGAAGGGTGACTTAAGATGGCCTGTTTAGCTATCATTACATCTTGTGTGTTTGTCTGATTTTATTTTTAGCAGGACAATGAAATACTCATGTCCTGTGTGCCACTGTGCACTTGAGACAGGCAGCTGGGATTTACCACTTTGCCACTGCATCTGCCGTGCTGGCACAAAGCAGTGGAACCTCAGCGTTCAATGAATCTTGTATTGACCACTGAAAGAAAACATACATTAACTTTGGCATTTCCTTCCAGCTGAAAATAAACAAATACAAAATGCCTGCCTTGTGCTATAATTTTTAGTTTGAAGACTGTTGTAGACATTTGCAGCTAGTCCTATGTAAACACTGGTAGATTCTGGGTGCACTTGGAGGTTATTTCCTGTAATAAATATTGCAAGAACACTGGGAAAATTTTGTCTGAAAGCCATTTCTGTCCTTATTTTACTTTCATAAACTTTAATTTTAATATTTTGGGTGGCCTACAGTGAATGTTTACATTATTGTGTTGTTTGTATTTGTTTAACTTTTTATTTTGTTCTCTTTTTGATAAGAAGAGGCCACTTTTAGAGAGAGTGGAAATGGTGTGAAAGCATCAGAATACTCAGAGTACTTGAAGTCGCCTACCTCTTTACAATGTGCCTGTCTGCATGAACTTAAACCCCTTGATAACAAACTGCCATGAGAATGGTTATACTGGTTTCACTTGAAATATAATGGCATTTAGAGAAGCCCGTATTGTCAGTTGGCTTTCAGTACGAATCAGGAGTTAACCAGGCGTTGTCCAAAGGCAGCTATAGGAATGTTGTTACAAAATCCAGGTATATAGGCCATGTTCTCTGCATTATTGTTCTGTGGATTTTGTGGGATGTCTCTGTGTGGTTTTTGGTGGTTTTGTTTGGGCTTTTTTTGTTTAGGTTGGCTTTTTTTGTGTTTGTTTTTCTGAAGACTTTGGATCTGTATGTTCCTATGTGAGCGGATTAACCTGATTACCTGGGAGATTAAACGTTGGATTCTCGTCTTGCTAATGCTTGTATATGTTTGAAGGGACTTACTGGCATTAGAACACAAACTCTTAGAAATAAATCAAGATCTTTCCCTCTATTGCAGGAGTTAGGAACTGCAGGTAAGAGATCCCCACTTGAAAACTATGAATCTAAAATCCACAAAACAGATAAACTTAGCTGGATTTGTCAGACGTCTTCCAAATAACCTTCTTTACTTTATAAGCAATATCTGAGTAATTATTTGCATGATTGTACAGTTTTGACATCACAGGCTTCGCAGCTTTACAGTCTGATCCTTTAAGAGTGAAGGGTTTCAGTGATGATTTATTAGACTTCTGTCTCATTTATTAGTGTATTCCCTAGAAAAGTATAAATGCAGCTAATTTATACAGGAAACTTTAATTATTTAAGATTTGGTCTTTGTTTGATCCTCAAGGCCAGACATTGACAGCAACTGGACAGTAATAAGAGAGCAGATCCAGATGGAGTCCATGGTTCTCAAAGGACTTCTCCCAAACACGAAGTATCAGTTTGCTGTCCGAGCAGCAAACTCCTTTGGATCCAGCCCTGCCAGTGTGCCGAGCGATGTCATCCGCACATTCAGTGAGTACAAACATCTTTTTGTTATTAAAGATAAACAAAAATGAAGCATATCTGTAAATAAAGCATACCTGGGGTAGCTGTGGAGGCCAGCTGGTGGAGAGTTGCTCTCCAGGTACAGTCACCCCCATTCTGACACCTCTCAGTCCTATCTGAGGAGCTTGCAGCAAGCACCTTGTGAAAGTCACGCCACAAGCAAAGATTTGAAAAGACCCAGGCAGCATCACTCTCATACCATTTCTTTGCTCTGGAGACCATTGATGGGTATTTTTGGATCGCTACTTTCGAATTTTATGCTGGCTTCATGCAGAACTGGTAAGTGAATATCATGGGGAGAAATGAGAGAGACAAATCTATTGTTCATTTTTTCTGTTCTTTGATGCTGAACCTTATATATTACATATGTAATTTCAGCAACTCAGACCAAATCAAACTTGTAAAATTTTCTGAGGAGTAAGACTCCTAACTATTAAGCACAGTCATGAAAATAATGATGTAAGGAAGTAAGCACCCCTTTTTATCAGAAGCTGCATAGCAAAAATATTAGGTGAACATACTGACATACCAACTTGTTAACTATTATTTTTACATTTCTGTAGCAATATAGACCACGCACACTGTAGTAAGTGTTGGTCCAGTTGCTGCTGGGCTTCTTCAGGATGCAGATTCCTCAGGATCAGAATCCTCTGTCAGTACTGGTGTCTCTGTGGACTGACTTTAAGGGGCTGTTGCTCCTCATCACACCCAAATTCATATCTTGTATGTGAGAATCCCCACCAAGCCAGCATACTGGGAATCACACAAATCACAGCTTCTAACAGCAAAAACCCCAATGTCACAAAAAGAAACAATGGAGGAAACTGAACCAAAGCCAGCAAGGTATGGGAGGGCTAGTTGAGCTATATCATTAATGTTCCAAACTTTTTGTATAAAAATGTATATCAGTACTTTTAAGTTTAAGTGCCTCTTTTTTTTTCTTTGCGTCTTAATTGCAAACCATTTTTAATTAATAGTGAAAACAAGCAGCAAATATTCAGGTAGGACTGTGAGCTCTGCAAGAAGATTTCGTATGCTGCAAAAACATAAACAACATGCTTAGTGATCCACCAATTTAACCTGATAAAGATCGGTTTCTAAACTGTCTCTCTGTTGTGGAATCCTTTTTTCATTGACTCTTATACGGCAGTTTCCATTCTTTTTGTCCCTCTGTCATAAACTCAGTCACTTAAACAATTTGCATGTAGTTTGCTATGTCTGCTGAGCTCATAAGTTTAACTTCTGAAGTAAATGTTTGTGAAAACCTCTTGCAGTGTACTTTGGAGTTCCTCAGCCCATGGATCCTCCAGGGTCAGCTCCTGCTGCCTCAGGCACATGTGTGCTCCTTGGTATCTTGTTTATCTTTGGATGTTAGCAGCTGCATCCTTTGGTCGGAAAGGATGAAGTGTTTAGCTCTGTTAATAAGGGTGGAATTGTCTTCATGCTGTGGTTATTACTGCAGTACTCCAGGGAAGGCACTTTGCCTTGGAAACTGCTTGATCTACAGAGACCTGCCAAGATGTCTCTAAAGCATGGGTTTCTGTCAGCAGGGCTTGGAATCAAATTCACATCTGCTGTGTATAAGCATTGATTTCTAGAGAGGTTTATAAGGGACATGGGCTTGGTTCTCTATGCCTGGATTAGATCTGAAAATTCAGTCTATTATGCATTTTGCACTACTCTTTGAATGGGCTTAAAATGTCTGTGCTGGCCCGAGGTAGGCACATAGGTGCTGCAGTGGCTGAGAGGTTGGTTTCCCTGCTCCAAGGATGTAGCAGTGCTTGGCAGAAACCCTCATGACCAGGCAGAGCTCCTGCAGGCCAAGGCCATGTCTGTGATGTGCTCCAGCCCTTCTCCAGGCCACTTGTACCTGGGACTACTTTGGATCCTTCAGCAAATGCAAATGTTGTTCTTTTACCACTGTGCTCTTTGAAAATAGGCTTAAAAACTACATATAGCCACTATGCATGAAAACCTGCATTATCTTGTGGATACCTGTCGTCACGACAACCAGATTTGTGCAGAGCAAAGAGTGTTGCTCAAAAGTGTCAGGCATGCATGCCTATAGAAATAAATAATTTGGTTTTCTGAAGGGAGGAGTGTAGCTGAGATGATAGTCTAGTTTATAGCAGCTCTTGCTTGTCTTTACTTGTGATGTCTGCGTAGGAGACTGGATTGATGTTAAGCAGACACACAAGTACACTGTGCATTAGTAGAAAAGCTAAACTTTTGTTGGGAGAAAATTGTTCTTCATTAAAACTGTGCATAGCCTGAAAATTTATTTTTCTCCAAATCATTAAAAACCTCTGAAGAATGATTTAAATCAGAGATGAGTTTCAGAAAAAAACAGAAACAGAAAAAAAACCCCAAACTATGCACTGTGCTCAAGGCCATCCAATTAAAACTCACTCCTAATTCCCATTATGTATCTGAAGGTAACCTCCTGCTTCTAGCAGCCAGAAAGCCCAGTTTTTTGGTCCAGTTAATCACTCACTTCAGTTGCTCAGGTTTAAGTGTTCAGCAGATTTGAGATCCTCAAAGTTTTGTGGTTTTCAGAGGTCACTGCAGGAGGGCATGTGAACGTTCACAGACACCTGACAGTCTCCTGGGGCTGTCTCAGGTACAGTGACGTATGTCAGGTGGCACCAGTTGCTTGGCAGTCTCAAAGTGCCAGCAGATATCTCTTAGTCACCTCGTGTTTTTGAAAAGGTGTCAGACAGTTGGCATCTCCGAAACTGAAGCACTTTTATTCTTCAGAGTGCACATCCTAAGAACTACTACCTTCATTATTACCGTGGTTCCTCCTCCCACCTAAGCAGTGAAACATGCTGCATGTCACAGATTTTTGATGCTATTTTCTGCCTGCCTATGTATTCTTCAGAAACTCCTGAAATATCTTAGAAAGCTGGCAGAAGTTCATACAATGTCTGACTCCTTTGCATTACATTTAGCTCACATTGTGCTGGCACTAAGGTCCTTAGTGTGTTTGGATTTCAAAAATTTGTAGTTTTATGCTTGCATATGCCTGATTTTTTAAGCATGACCTGACGTAAGGAGTGCTTTTCTGATGTTTATTTTAATTGATGAATAAATTCAAAATGTTGAAAAATTCAAAAATGAACAGTACCTCAAAAGCAGAGGACCTTCAGGGTCGATGTCTTGCACAGATTCTCTTGCAGCTCTTGTAGGCAGGCTGAAGCAGAGATGAGTCCATGCTACAGGGATGTTTTCTGTTGTGGTTTATCTCAGTCTCATGGGTAATACACTCATTTTGTTTTTAAAATGGGTTGATTTGCAATACTCTTGACTACATTGTTTCAAGTCAGCATGGGAAAACACTGTCTTTGCCCTGCGAAGGGGATGCTGATAGTAATATGACAGACCTCCAAAGGTCCTTGAAAATAGAACATGTGGTCTTGATTATAAGCAGTTACCCCCTTACCTAGTAAGAAATGCATGCTTTGTTAATTGCTTCATTTTCAGGGAGGAAAGAGAGGGCAAGTTTCCCCAAGGGTTCTCATTTATTTGTGATTTGGTTTCATTAATTTTTTTTCTAGAGGGAAATGATGCAATAAATCAATTTTTTGT
>WAAG01068514.1:222-17984 GCA_013390105.1 Tichodroma muraria | reverse complement strand
GCGGGGTCCCGCTGCCGCATCCCGCCCGTGTGGGTCGCCCCGGCTCCCACCTGTTGGCTCCGTCCCGGAGCTGCCACGCCGGCAGGGGCGGGGCGGCCGCGCCGCTCCCGGTAGCACGGGGTGCCCGTCCCGGCGGCTGCAGAGCGCTCGGGGCCGCGACCGGCGGGCCCTGGGTGCCGAACAGCCGGGGGGAGCCTGTGGGGCTGCTCTCGCGGAACTTGAAGTAGTTTAAGAGTAGAACAGCGCTTCTTCCCTTCCTGTTTCCCTCCTTTTCTCCCTGCTTCCCTCCCCGTTCCCCTTCTCTTTCTGCTCTCCTCCGTCTCTCCCTGTTCTCTCTGCTCTTCTCTCCGTGTTCTTCTCTCTCCCTATTCCCCTTCTTCCCTCCCTGCTTCCCTCCTTTCCCTGCTCCCTTCTCCGTGGATCTTCACAGCATCGTGTTAGGGGGTCAATTCCCGCTCCAGCGGTGTTTTCTTTCCTCCGTGGCTGCCTCTCCCCTATGTAGATGCAAGTTTGTTGTAGCTCCTCTCTTTAGCAGATTGTCTGCACGTACAGTGGTGTAAGTGCATATCTGGCAGTTTAAGGATGGGCAGATAACAGCTGTTTGCATGAGTTACCGTTTCTTTTAGTGGGTATTTTCCCTCCCTGGAATAAGAATGGGAGCGTTGCTGCCACGTGCCGTTTCCACTTCGTCTGCATTCTGCGTTTCTCGGCACCAGTATAAAGCTGCCTGTTTGCCTTTGATGCAGTTCAGAGTTGTGATGAAAGTTAATACTTCTACTCCAGCTGTGGTTACAGTGCTCAGTCTTGACTGTTCAAAAATAAAACACGATTTTTATTTTTATTTTTGCTTTAGAAACTTTTGCTGAAGTAATTATGCTGTTAAATCTATTTTGTAACTTTTATAGACAATTCTGCCAGCAAAAGCCCCAATATCAATACAGCTTTATCTATTAAAAAAGAAAGTAAAAATATATCTCTAGCATTATGGTAACACCAGACCAAATATAAGATGTAGGAGTTTTAACTTTCCTAGCAATGGACTTCCCAGTTTAGATGATTGCCTGGGTTGTAATTTTGTGCTTAAATTGTGAGGTGGCCTTCAGGAGTCAAATATATCTTAGGTTAAGGGTGGCTGAGTTAACAAAAAGTGAAGTCAAAAGCAAACTGTCAATAGGTTTGCAGTGACTCCTTAACACCATCTTGCTTTATCAGTGTACCTTGAAGGGGATGGACTTTAATGTAATCTGCGAATTTTTGGTGGGTTTTTTCCTGGTATGAATGTGTTTTATGAGTATTCTCTCTATCGATGGCATCTCTTCTGTAACAGCTTTGGGTCTAATGAAATTGAAATGTTCCAACTCTTATTTCTTAGGAATCTTTTCTATGTGGTGGCAGTTTTCTTGACCAGAACTCGTGGGCAGGCATGTGCTTGTAGTGTACTTGAGTAAATAATCCTGTTCCAGTGGGCTGGAAGTGTGGGAACCCAGCTGTCACCTGTGTTCATGGAAAAATGGCTCTGATGCAAGTGGGGACTCTCACCATGCTCAGGTTGATAGAACCACGGAAGAAAATCCTGCAGCAGCACGTTGAAAACCCAGCCTTTCTCCAAAGTATTCAGTATTTAATAATTCCAGGCTGTGAACTCTGAATCACAACATTTGTGTCTTATATGGGATTCAAAACCTGCTTTTTACAGCTTGATTTGGGTATCTCTTCATAGTTTTATAAAAGTAAGATCCTATTACGGACTGCTTCTTGAGGGCAGTCATTTGGTGCCTTATCTCTGGCTCAACTCAAAAGTAAATATTGAATCAAGTGTAAAGATTAACACTTTCACTTACGTAACTGGAGATCAGTGTAGAATAACAATAAAACGTATGTTCTGCAGGTTCAAGAGAACTCCCCAGCCCAACAAGGAGGACTGGAACCTTTCTTTGATTTCATCATTGCCATAGGACACACGAGGCTTGTAAGTCTCAGAGGATTTCAGTGTTGCTTTTTCCCACCCTAGGTGAACTGTGGGTGCTGTAGTGATGATGAAAGGCAGAAGCCATAACTGTCACAAGCAGAAAAGACTTCTCACATTGGACATTAAAAGTGAAGTAAAACTTGCAGGTGTTCAAAGTCTCTTTGGCTAGATCCAGGTTGGAAGGAAAGGTTTTGTTTTTGCCTTTACTCACCTTAACTTCTTAACAGGTTAACACAATGTTTATGTTATTGCTCATTTGTACACATTTCCTACCACAAGGTGAATACTGAACTGGTGACTCAATAGTCAGAGCTCAACATTTGTTTAAACAAACTTGTTTCAGCATTTGATAAAACATGAAAAAGAGTCACAGCCTGTCTACTTATATTTTTGAGACCAAGAACACAGTTCCTGTGTGTTGAGTTGTAAGAGTTGAGTTTTGGTTTGATGGGGTTTTTTTTGGGTTTTGGTTGGGGATTTGTTAGTTTATTTAAAAGGCTCAGAACTTTGCCTCGTATGCTCCACCCTAACCACATACAAGCTGAATTCATTAAGTCTGTCTTGGCTTCATGAGAGGAGATGTCTTTTTAGGAAGTGATCATTATAAGGGCAGATTTTGGGGGAAGATCATTTAATCTTGTAACATGACAGAAATTAAGATATTCTTTCACAGTCAGTTTGCAGTGACTTTGAAGGGCTGTTGAAGAGGGATGGGGCTTTAAGACATGAAGTGAAATGTTGCTACTCGTTAGACTACACAGTTGGCATCTGATACTGCTGGTCTTATTTAATAGCAGTTGTGAAGGACAGGAATGCCAGTGATGAAATGGAGTAGCAGGAAGTATTTATGTCAAGGGATGTGTGTTGACAGTACTGACTGCTTTCTAGTAAAAGAAAATTGATTTGGAAATTGTTGGGATTGTTTGTGAACCACAGAGCCCATACTTTGATAGTTTTGGTTCTTTGTAGTCAAATTCTGCCAGATGTTACAGGTGCAACTAAAGAATATTAATCCTGTATTTCTGCTCTACAGAACAAGGAAAACAACATGTTGAAAGACCTCCTGAAGGCAAATGCTGAGAAAGCAGTGAAGCTGGAGGTGTATAACATCAAAACAATGAAAATCCGAGAGGTGGAGGTGATCCCCAGTAACATGTGGGGAGGACAAGGCCTCCTCGGAGCCAGCGTGAGGTTCTGCAGCTTCCAGGGAGCCAGTGAACACGTCTGGCATGTGCTGGTGAGCAGGAATTCTTGGCTGGCTCGTTATTGTTCATGTAAGCTTGTTTTACAGTGTGATGCTTAGCAGTAATGTAAAGTGCAGCGATGCAATCACAGAGAAAGGGAACACAGTCTTGAAGGTTTGTCTGAGCTATTGGAGTAGGGACAAGGATTGGGTGGCTGTCAGGGTTCCCAGTGACAGTGACAAAAATATCTCCATCCCAACTGGACCAAACAGTATAGGTGGGAAGGGTTTTTTTGTTTTATGTTGAAGAATCAATGGCAAAAGCAAAAAGATTCTGGCCTGATTGGTGTCTCTGTGTTGGCTAAACTTCATTAAAGTAATATTAATGTTAGAAAAAGCACCACAAATTTATTTTAAAATTAAGAGGAAGAGCTGAAAGAGTAGAACTGAATAGGAAAGAATGTTTATGTTTCTTGTTCAGTAAATAAAATTTCTCAACATCTTCAGAGGATGTAATTTTAAATTGGTAAAATTTCCTTACTCATCGTGTTTTACATCTTTCTTACTCAGCACGTTTTACAGGATCACAATTTACGTTTTACAGTTCTTGAATGGTCTACATCTATGTGACTTTCTTAGTCACACGTAGATGTAGACCATTCAAGAACTTCTTTTATCCCATTAACAAAATGTTCTTTTCCTTCCTTGCTCTGGGAGTTAGCTCTTCTCTTTGACCTTGGTAGTTCATCCTGCTGTGGTGCAGATGACTTGTGTCATTCTTTCACAGGACGTTGAGCCTTCGTCTCCTGCTGCTCTGGCTGGTCTCCAGCCCTACACTGATTACGTTGTTGGGTCTGATCAGATTCTCCAGGAGGTACGGTGCATGTTCCTTCCAGCAGGGAATGGTTGTCTTTGGGCCTGCCAAGTGTTTGTTGTAGGATTTGGGTTTTGTATAAATCTAATCAAACATATGGGGGTGGTGTTGGGGGATTTTGGAAGGGTGATGTTTGTGACAGAAGCGTTGTTGTTAAGGTAAACATTATCTTTCTTTCTAGTCTGACAATAAAAAGAAGTTGCCACGAAAGATCAAACGAGTTGGTGATTTTTCTGTCTCTGGGTGTTTAATAGCTCACACTGAGTAAATAACTACGTAAAATGTCGACTTGCACATTTAGGTTTATTAGCTACTACTTTCTTTCTTTTTCACAGTCAGAGGATTTCTTTTCCCTGATTGAATCCCACGAGGGGAGGCCTCTGAAGCTGATGGTTTATAACACTGAAGCAGATTCCATCCGAGAGGTAGTTGTGACTCCCAATGGAGCTTGGGGTGGAGAAGGAAGGTACTGATCTCTCTTGATGACAGGTTTTACACTTGCTGTAAATGTGCTCCTATTAGGAGTATTACTGCTAGCAGTTATTGGTGCTTCCAAGTTAAACCTTGTTTCCTCACACTCGTCATACAAAACCGTTAATCTTTACATTAAAATAATCAGCTTACTACTAGGAATTGGGCACATTCAGGATCTAATCCTGTTCAAGTTGAATCAAATGGCAAAACACCTGTCTTGAGTTTCCCATGAGCAGATGCACGATCTGCATTCTCATAGTCAGAACATTCAGCTAAAGCAAGAACAAAACCCACATCAGGTCAGATTAAATATTTTGTAGATACAAAATAATTCACTGAAAGCTAAGCTGTGCATGTCTCAAAGTTGACTGCAGAGTGTTCTTGAGTACTCTTAAGTGGAAATTCTTGCAAGTAGGTATTTCCTGCTATAGATAAAATACACAAACTCTTGTTTAAAAGAGTCAAAAATTAAAATATTAGCTTTCTAAAAAGAGCACCTTTTTTGTGTCTTGATTTTTTTTTCTCTTGTACAGTTTAGGATGTGGTATTGGATATGGTTATTTGCACAGAATTCCAACACAGACCATGACATCAAAGAAAAAGTCAGAAAACAAATCACCTTCACCCTCACCAGAAGCTGGAACTCCTGTGCCATCCACTAATGGTTACACAGAGGTAGGAAAGAAATAAATTCCAATCTCTGCCATGTTCTCTGGAGTTTCAAAATTTCCTGCTGTTTGGGACACTGGTAATACAGAATGTTTGAGTACAACATTCAGTTTTGCTTGAATGAAATGGAGTTGGGTGAAGGGAAAAGGAGAGCTGATGCTGCTGAGCGGGTGCCAGATCACCAGTGTCAGCTGCTACAAATTCTTGCCAGATATTTTCTCCCTATTTTCAAGTCTTGCATCCTACAGCTGTGCCAGTCAGTGAGGATCATGTTAGAACACCTACTTCACTAGGAGAAAGATACACCTCCAAGAACCAAGTTCTGAGAACAGGCTGGCTTTAAAAGGCTGAACTGGAACATGGCCTAAGTAGTGTTTGATTTTCAGCATCACAGCTTCTCTCTGAACTGGTGCATGTGGAGACAGGCAGGATGCTTTCATAGGAGGGTTGGCTACAGGTGAAGCTTCTGATGTAAAGCAATGTTTTTACTTCTTGCTGTCTTATTCCAGACTCCATTGTTGGCACCTACCTCTCAGAATGACAGCTCTGAAACAGTTATGAACGTGGATCATTCCACAGAGCAAGAAATGAGTGGTTACTCACCAGAAAGCTCCCTTTCTCCTCCTCCCCCTCTTCAGAGAGTTATGGATCCAGGTATGTTTTCCTGGGTGGTTTTTTTTCACCAGTGCTTTAGAATGCATCTAAGTAAACTATAATGGTCTTAAACAAACTAGAGATTTAAATTCAGAACTGTGAGCACTAGTGGTGGTTTTCCTTGAGGTAGAATTTGGGTACCACATAAGTTAAATGTATTTGCATTTAGTGGGAAGGGGACTTCACTGACTTCACTCTGGATAGAACATGTCCTTTTGAATCTAGAATTTTGTGTTGCATCCAACTAATAGTTGCTTTCTCCTTCAGGATTTCTAGATATGTCTGGAATTTCAGTTTCTGAGTTCACAAGCTTAACAGAAGTGTCCAGCCTGTCCCCATCTCCCTCCTTCAACATGCCAGCAGCAGGGGCTTCTGTAGGCCCTGAAACATTAATGCCAAATAGTGAAGCCCCTGCTTATTTTGGTAAGTGCACTCAGGATTTCCTTTAGGTCTTATTTCTGGAATGGCACTAACTCATGCTCACTTAACACCATCACAGTTTTTTTAAGTAGGCAAATTTTAATAAAAATCAGCAAAAATGGCAAAAACAGGATGGAAAAAGTAGCAGAAATCAGGTTTAGGAATGGAAAAACCTAATGTGCTTTTCCTTAAGTTCACAGAATGTGCGTCTCTTTCTTTAAATGAAAATGCTGAGGTACTGTCTGTTAGCCTGTTATGTTTTGGTTTTTTACAAATTATCTCCATTTCCCAGAAAATGCCTCAACCTTGGACCCTGATGGTTTAACCCCGTATCCTGAAGGATCAGGCAAGCAGCCCACACTGGATGACCTCCTGCCTTCAATTCCATCTTTACCTTCTCTTGATCTTCCTCATGACATTTCTTCAAAAACAGCACTAGGAACTGAGGCTGGTAACCAGGAATCCAAGCTGCTTGTGAACAGCACTGAGAGCTCATTAACCACTGCTCCAGAGACACCAGAGCATGAATCAGCAAGTGAGCAGAAAGGAGAAGCAGCTGCACAAGATCCTGAGTAAAATGGACCCTGCTGCTGTTTACAGACTGCTGAATGCTGCAGTGCTACAGCTTGGAATATTTTTCTGATCTTGAAAGAATTACAGTTACTCTATTTTGTTAGTGTAGACAATACTAGAAAAGAAATCACATGAAGTACATACCCTGTTGTCTTTTCCAATCATTGTTGAATGGATTGATATATGTTCAGAATTTGAATGCTGTCCAGAATCACCCAATCAGTAGAGAAATTGATGCAGAAACAAGTTGGACACTGGCAGAACATCAAGTTCTGGAATTCACATTTGCCTACGAGTGCTCCTGAATGTATTTATAAAAGCACTGTGCCTGAACAGTGACACATAGTGGTAATTTTTATCAGTATGTTTGATGGCATTAAAAAAATATATTTATAGTTTTGATTTGTTAGAAAGCTTTTCTAATGGTACATCTTGGTTAGACTATTCTTGTGACTTGCAAGGCATTTCTTACACCAAGATACTTTTACTTACTCCTCTAGTACTCTTACTAGACTGTTATTTTTCTTGATTTAATTCCCTTCTCTGCAACAGTCGTTTGTGTACCTTCTGTATACCTACTTGGGCAGGAAAGAAATACAATGGGGTTGGAACTTGCAGCCCCAAATGGGACAGAGCCACGGTGGTGGGTCCTGTCATTCATTCTGCTCTTGAGTGGACCAGATGGTAGCCTTGCAGTTAAATAAACAGTGAGGGGGGAGGGAATGATGGTGGGTGCTTGAAACAAATTGAAGATGATTTTAAAGTAAGGGTGATGAATCTTTTTGGTGAAGATTGAGTATCTTGGCTGCTGTAGGGACTGAGAAGGAGCTTTCCTTTGCTTGTGCTTTTCTATTTACTCATTACTATTTTTATACAAATTGTTGCAAATTTAAGACACACGGCTGTTGTGCAGCACCAGCAATTGGTTTTTGTAGCTTTTTTTGTTTGCATTTGTCTCCAAATCACTTTTGAATGTAATAGCAAATATGACAAACAATGGAAGACATGGATGGTTTTATAATCCTCAGGGCAGTGATTTATCATGGAATTTCAAGGCTGCTGCTAGGCAATAAAGCAAACTACTGCAGTGAAAATGCTTTGTAAATGAAGAGAATGGGGAACAAGGCTGGTGTGTGTTTAGGCTATAAACTAAAGTACACTTATTTAGCACAATATTGCCTGATTTCCTTTGCCCTGCTCTGTTTCTGCACTGTGCAGGTCAGCAAGTGACAGCTGACTGGGCTGAAATCTGGGACTGATGCAGGGGGGGCACTCAGGGTCCCACAGGTGCCTGTGACAGCTCAGCTTCAGCCAAAGGGTGCAGGCAAAGTCACAGCACATGAGGGCTTCAGATGAGTCCACCCTGACAAAAAAATCTGTCCTTGTCCTGTTGTTATTCTGAAATTCTGCAAGTACAGTCGTTCTGAACAGGATTGTCAAAGTACCTGTTTCTTTAGAGAATGTATTAAGCTCTAACTAAAGGCAGTAGACAGTGGATTCTAGTCTGCTAAAGGGTCTGTTAATTGTGGGTCAATTTTATTTCCTATGTTGCTAAAATTTCCTGTTTTGCTCCTCCAGCTGACTGTTACAAGGGCAAACAGCCAAACACTAAAAATAAATGTAATTTAAACTATTCCTAGGTTTGTTTGATCTTGGAGCCTGATGCCTGAAGACACCTAGGTGATGTTTTATTCATGTTGTTTATTTAGGACTCTTTCTAGTCCTTTACCTTTCTCAAAAATGGCCATGAGAGGGTAATAGTTCACTTAAGTGACTCTGTACCATAAACACCTTTTAGAAATCTAAGAGCAGGGAACGTTAAAATTCATGCTAGATTTCAAATGTCACCATAAATAAATAGCTTAAACTTAATTCAGTCTGTATCCAGCGTCTGTGTGATATGTTAACTGGCTGTGGGAGGGGTTTGGAAAATCAAGTTGTTAAACCTTGAGCAGGACAATGTTGTGTTCTCCAAACCTGAAACCTGATCATTCAAATGCTAAATGAGGTGAAGAGTTGGACCTACTCATCAAATTTCTTTTCTCTTACCAACTTGGATACTCCCTCACAGCTGCAGCCCAGGAAGTAGAGAGTACTCCTGTTTGTGGGTGCACAGTGAGAAAAGTGATTGGAATTTTAGTTTCAAAATAAAACCTAAAAAGAATGGGAGAAGCACCCGAGGGTGGCTGGATTCAGAGCCAATACCAAACAGCCACTCACAGCCTGCTGCTGTCCCAAACACGTTTCCAGGTAAGCAGGAGCTGGATGTGACCTTTCTCCCACTCTCTAAACTCTGAGGGCATCTCTAAGCCCGACAGCAGCAGCTCTTCTGCAGACACAAGAAGGATTATCTGGGCAGCATCAGAAGGGTAAAACAAAGGAGGAGGAAGAGGTGAAGGAGGTCACCTCGGGTGTTACAGCGGCTGGGTGGGTTGTACGGCCAGACACAACAGGATGAGCTTCCAGATCTGAACTGCTCCCTAAAACTAACAGTTGAGCCTGAGGACACAGGTCTGGCAGACATTAAATCCACAGAGGCTCCCAGCAGCTCAAGTATTAGAGTGAGGATTAGGCAAAGCCCATCTCCACTGAGCCGTGCTCCTGCCAATGCCACAGCACCCGGGGCTGATGGGGGCTGAGCCAGGAGGAGCCCTTGGAGCCACGGGACCTCCTCCCACCTGGGCACTCAAACCTCTGCTCAACAAAGGTCACAGAAAGCTGGCCAAGCTGCCCCAGCTGAGGCTAACTTGATCCATGGGAATTTTCCATACAGTGTAACTCTGTACAAGGAATGACTGTAAACCCCCAAGATCATGATAAGGAAATAACCATCCTAGAGATAAACAAGCAAATCTCATTATTAACAGCAATGTGGATGCTGAACTAATTCTGGCTGAACTTGAATGACTGAATGGATGTATTTATTAAGTTAAACACCTACTGGTAGAACTATTACAGCACCAAATTCAGGCAGTGATGATTTAATTTTCCCTCTTAAACTTTCACAGCAGGCCTGACAATCTACTGAACCTCCTGCTGTACTGCTCTAGGCTGTGTGCAGAGGCTGCTCAGTCACCCTTGGCTGAACTCTGAGCAGAAATGCTGCAGGAAAATGGATCTCTGCAATGCTGAGCAGATCACACCACTCACATGTACTGCTGGGGCCGTGTACTTCCACATGCATTCTCCATCTTCCCCCAAAACAGGCAAGTATTTTCACCTCCAAGCAGTTACACAACAGCCTCTTAAGAGAAAGCAGCTACAGGTTACTCATTGCACTGATTAGACTCTGTTAGTATGTTCCATTTCCTGGGCATTGCCCACACATCCTCCTTCTTGGCTTTTGCCTTAAGCAAACACTAACTGGCATTGCTTCTGCTGTAGCAGAGTTTCAACTGTTTGACTGAAGTTACATTTCTAGGCTACAACATCTAATTAAGCATTCAGAGTCCCCTGAAAAAGGCATTTAGAATAGTGTCACAATATCCTCAGAGAGAGCTCAGACCTGTCCCACCCAGGCAGCACCTCTGCTCTGCATGGTGTCTGCACAGCTCTGCACAGAAAACCCCCCCCTGTAGTACTGGGAGCTATTTCAATCACCCACTTTCTTGTTAAGTGTGTGTGTGTGTGCTCCCAACAGCTGTTATCCAGCTGGGAGGTGACTCTGCCTGGCTCCATTCAGGAGCCAGCACCACACCCACAGTAAGATCAGGTGCTGAAAGATTGATTCTAAGTGTCAAGTTCAATAAATTTCTAGGGATAAAGTTTGAATCAAGCAGGACCTCTGTGAAAGGAAAAATAATACCTTGGTGTAATGCCTCTATACCAGTAACTGTCCTGCCAGTCCCTGGCTGCCCCTCTCTTGGGGAACACATGGACAATTCAAATAATAAATCCCAAGACCACGAGGCAGAACTTTACTAAGGTCCTTCCCAACCCAAACCATTTATAATTCTATAATAAAGCTCATCCAGTTCCAACCCCCTGCCATGGGCAGGGACACCTTCCACTAGAACAGGATGCTTAGAGCCCCATACTGCCTTGCCTTGAACACTTCCAGGGAAGGGGAATCCACAACCTTTCTGCCTACAGTTTATTCTGAATATTTTTTCAGTGCTTCTTAAAGTTACTGGTAAGTTCTTCAAGCAGTTCTTCTCATCCTAAAATGATACTTGCACTTCAGCTACAAGTTCTGAGCCAAGCTCTCCTGTTCTCAGCCCCACCCCACCTGAAGTGAATAAAAAATTACCTGTCATACACAATTTAAATGCTTTTCTCAGAGATAGGCTGCACTACTAACCACTAGATTTACAACTCCTTCCCATTATGAACTTGGAAGTTAAATAACTTCTGCAAGTCTGCAGCCTTTTCTATGATTCTGGCAATCTGAAACTCTCTGTTCGCAGTGTTCCCAGGAGCTGTGACTCTCATATAACTCAATGCTCTCCTCCTCCTGCCTTCAGGACTCTTAGGACAGCACAACTGCAGAAAAGGTGACAGAATTTAAAAGGCAGTAGCAAAAAACCCTTCTCTCACTTTATACTCCATCTACGTCAGAGCTGGGAATCTGGGAGCACATTTGGGCACTGAATTACTGAGTCCTCAGAGAGTAGCTCAGCTACTCATTCCCACAGCTCCGGACAATTCCCACAGCAAAAGCTCTGAGCATTCTGTCCTGGCATTTTCAACATCAGGAAACCCAGCATGGCTTCCCATGTGCCTCCTACAACCTTTCCACACCCAGGCAGCTCAGCAGCAACTGGCACGAGGCACTTGTTAGCACAAAATACTTCCATGGTACAAAAGCAGCACGGCCCATGTGACATTCTCCCCTCAACAGGACTCAAGAGTTCACATCTGAAAGTCTGCTCACCTCAGAAATTCTTACGATCAACCACATTACAAAAGATTATCTTCACAGGATTCTGCTAAGGCAGTGCCATTTCTTCAGCCATTGCATTACTTGAGGCTTCAAAGCACTCTGAAGCCCTCTGTCAATTTCAAGCTCCAAAACTGCACAATTCATCTAGTACACAAAACAACGTGAAAACATTTTAACTAAAGCCTTTTATTCTATACAACTGTGAAACATCATTTACCCTTCTGGCATTGCAGACTCTTCCATTAATCTTTCCTGTTACTGTGTTTTGGGATGGTTAGAAAGAAAAAACAGAAGGAAAATTACAACCTTGGGCTGATTTCAAACAAAAAATTACTGTGAGAAACTCCAATGTATATAACAGGACAGGAAGACAACCAGGAAACAAAACATAACCCAAACAGTGCCTATTGGAACAGACAAAGACCCTTGCTATTAATAAACACAAGTCAGGACAATTTACCAATAAAAGTTACAGTTCTGTTTAACCATTTAATTCACAAGTAGCACTAAAAATGTGCAGTTAAAGCACAATTGTGTCAAACTAAGCATACACAGAAATGGGGATAAAAAACAACCTGATTCTCAAAAGATGGGGAAAGACACACAGGCTTAATTCTGAGCCATGTTTTTTTCTAAGCAATTAATTTGTTTTGCTGTGTTAGAAGTGCAGAAGGGAATGACTATTGTGACTATTTGACTACATTTTAACTATTTCTTCAAATAAAACATGATGAAAAATACTTTATTTTTTTTGTCTGACCAATACAATCCCAGTAATATAATTTATTGTGACTTTCCTTAGGCCTCAACCTAAATCTTGATCACAAGATACAGGAAGGGCTAGAGCATGTGTCTCCTGAAGAAACTCCAATAATATACTGCCCTTTGAAGGCACTTGTGCTTCTGTTTCAGACAAGAGTCATTTTAAACCATTTCTCTACGATGATTTGTAATTTGCTCTGGCTACAAATGGTTTTCTGGGATATCCCCACATTTTCTCACAAAAAGCTGAAAGGCCCTTACTCTCCCTCCCCCCAATAAGTTAAATTTCTATAAAAGATTACCATAAGCCTATGACAGTCAGATTTTTAGAAATAGCAGTGAAAACAAGATCTGCATAAATCTCTAACAAAAGAACAATTGTATATAAAACCTCAGAAAAGAAGAATCAGTATTTTTTTCTCATGAATATGAAATCTGCTGAGAAGTTTCTAAAGTTGAACATTAAACATATGAAGTTATAATCAGAATGGTTTGAAGTTTTAACAAAATGTCACATACTTTTGGAGCACAGTTACCAAAAATTAGACTAGTGTGTCGTTAGAACACCCAGGACATAGTGCAGGAAGTAGTTATACATAATTAGAAAAAAAAAAAATCTCTAGAATTGCTGCAAAGCACGTTCACTCTTTTATGATGCACAGCATCACTGGACTCGCATTGCTCTGATATTTTTCTAGTGTTCTTATCTTGCATGTCAACAGCTCTCTGAAGCAATTAAAACAAATCTCATGTTAACCCTTGGTTTGCAATTAAATGGGCCCATTCATTCAAGTATGCAATATCTATTTTCTGGTGTTTTCTTTTCCAAATTTCTTTTAGTGGTAGAAATGCTTAAGTAACCTATGAGAAATCATTGCTGGAACTTTATGAATGGAATGTACTAAAACCACCTTGTGTGCAGATCTTAATTACATTGTGACCAGTGACTAGTATGGACAAACCTGCTTGATACTGAGCATGAGCAGATGAGGGGATTATGTTCTGGAAAAAAAAAAAAAACAAAAGCAAAAAGGAAGCAAAAGTCTGCACTGGGTTATCATCTTATCATCCACTCTCTGTACACCTCACACAACACAAACCACTCGGGGACCTCCCATCTCATTGACTGAGACTAGGACAGACTTTAGTTTAAGTCATAGATTTTTTTTTTTTCCTCTATATTACAGGTCTATTAGTCACTTCAATTAAATGTTTACTTCCCATCCATACTGAGGCATTAGAAGTCTCATCTACCTTAGGGGTTCAGTGGGCTGCTCTAGAACTACTCTTGGAACCAGCACAGCAAGGTCAGGTAGATAATGACCGCTCCGGGTCCGCGCCGCCCTCACGTTGATTTCTGGCGGTAGTGAAGCGTCAGGTCCCCACCGCTCTTCCAGATGAAGTGCTTTACAGTTCGAAGGTCCATGTTGGGGTCCAAAACCTGCACAGAGAAGAGTCAGCTTTTACTCCGTAACTCTGATAGGTTGGCACAAATTATAAAAAAAAACCAAAAACAAACCCAACAAACCAAATGCTCCAGCTTACCCGCAGGATTGTGAAAACTGATACCAAGATGAGCCACGCAAAGGCTCAGATTTTTCAATTAGCAACTGAGCTTGATGTATTACTGAAAGATTTTAGCAGAGTAACATGTAACTTCAGATTACAACCACCTCCTCAGTACTCAATCTCCATTACACTTATTAGGCAATTAGTGGTTTTGGACAATTTTGAAAACTGCCAGAGAAGCAGAATTTAAAACATTCCCGAAATGCTAAAAATACAACTCTGTGGAATTGTATTTAGCCCATTTGTTGACTATGAGTAAGTAACCCTGTAATGGCCCCATGTCAGACCAAATTAAACAGGTTTATTATGAAAAAACTTTCATCTGCCTATCTGCAACTGTCAGAAACTTGTGTGACACTAAGTTAAAATAATGTCAAAACATTTACTTAGTTTTAGAGGCAACAGATAATCTATAGCATATTTCAAGCTCAGAACTCAAAAATTCACAACCAGCTCACAGCTAGAGATTCATTTTGATCACAGGGAACTTACCTGGTCCTGGCATAGAAGTTCAATCTTCTCCTCTGCTAGCACAGCAATGTCCTCCTCCTTTTCTTGCTCTCCTGCTTTCTCATTGTTGGAGGAGCTCGTTGTCTGAGACTCATTATCCAAGTTAATGATTTTCTCATACACGTGTTCCATCACTTTTCTCACCTGAAGCATGTCACTGGCTGACAGCCGGTCTCTGGAGGAGTCAGAGAAGTTAGTCAGGAAAAAACTTGAGAAACAAGCTGTATTTCTTATCTTCACAACACCTTCCTCAGCTGTAGCAAGCTATGCAACTACACATAGATCATCTTTATATGGTCAAGTAGTAAATTATCAGGTTCATCCAGAGTACCATGATCATAACAGCAATTTATCCAAAGAGTCACACAGCAAAAAACTCAGAAAAGTGGATGAGCTATTCAAAAGAACAGAAAAATCTGCATTGATTTCTAACCAACACAGCTCCCAGCTACAGCTCATAGGACTGGCAAATTAGACTGCATTCCTTACTGGCAGTTTTTGTCCCTTTTTCTTTCAAAAACAATTATTCATCTCTGTTAGCAACAGGAAACAAAGCTGTGGTTCTGAACAGAGTCAAGATCTATAAATTCATCTGTTTTCCAATTAAATATCAGAAAAGAAAGTCCCATTTCAGTATTTAGTTCTTAGACATTTCTTAGCATGAAGCTGAACAACTGCCTGTTGAACCCAAATCTACAGTTCTTTTAAATATTCTGATATAACTTAGTGCTTAGAGTAATGCTGATAAATGACCAAGATCTACAAATTCATCAAGAACATAGCAATTCTATGGGGAACCAGTGAATTGGTTTGGTGGGTTTTTTGCTGTTTCTTTTCTTGAGCTTGCAGATTTTTTTTCTGCAATTTGGATATTCAATGTTGACAGTCACATTTGCATTACTTACTTTTTTAGAGTTTTTGCCCCTGATGATGAATGAGGTTGGAGGTAGAAGGGAATCTTATTGAACTTGGGCATATTTTTCTAGAAGAAAACACGTTTCAGAAGCGTTAATTTAGGATGAACCATTATCAGCTCCCATTTGCAACAGCTGCTATCTGAAGTATATTCAGCTCCTAATTATCAAAATTCATGAGAGATTCCTAATCAACATCCCCACCACAGCCAACTTCCAAATTACTCATACTCCTGAGACACTTCAATTTATATGATGCACAGATCATCTAGCTTTTGAATATAAATTATCATTTATTTCAAAGGCAATTAGATAGTATCAAAAGACAGCAGCAATATGAAGTATATTCTCTATTCCTGAGTTCCTCACTTGAAAAGGATACCAATTATGCACAGGACTTTGAATTCTTTATCTAAGACAGTCTGTCAAAAGAAATCGAGCAAAAGTACTTTAACTGGACACATCAAAAAATGATGCATCTCAAAGGGTCTTGATTACAGACCTTGAGACCACTTATTTTAAATACAAACACAGCAAAAATTTAAAACGTCATTTCAGATACTGCAATGTTAATTGTAGTAAATCTTAAAAAAACTAAAAAAAGCCAATCTTATACACCCAATACTTACATCCACAGTGATGTCAATTACCCATTGTGGCACCGTTTCATTAAGAAGCATGGATTCAGTTTCACCACCTGAATCCCGACATAACAACCTGGGACACGCAGAAATAACCTTTATTGTAACAATAATTATTGTCATTTGCATTAAAAAGCTTTCAGGAGAGGTTCTGCCCTTTTAATGGGCAGGGAGCCTGAACTCTGTTAGGATCATGAACTTACTGGGGAAGAGATTACTAATTTTCTGTAAAGACTAGAAGGAGCTGTAGGAAGACAGATGCCAGAGCAGAAACTCAGAGTAGGATCTCAGGAGACTACAGCTATGACACAGAAAATGTATAAAAGTACTTTGCACTGAATTGTGTTATGTTGAAGTACAGAACTGTCAGGAGAAGGGGAAAGGCATCTGCCATAAAGCAATTCTTTTCTCCTCAGGAAAAATGAGCTTTGCATGTAAAGCATCTGCTAGGCCCTCACTAAAAGGAAAGAATAAAACCAATTTCAGGAAACGTGTACATGCAATGACGCAAAAAAGCCACATTTCATTTTATAAATTGCAATGAGGTATTTTGTCAGAGTCCTGCAAGCCACCTTTTTACGTTCCATAAACATGGCTTGCTCCCCCCAATGGGATCTTTCCAGTATTCTCTTGAGGAAAGCTGCATAAGAGGGAAGATCCACCAGAACAGAATGCAGGCAAATATTAAGCCCCAGGTACAACATAAAGAAATCGATATTGCAGGAAAAGAAGTCAGTTTTCCAAGCTGAAAACGGTCGCCCTGCTTTACTGACGAAAAGTTACATCACTTTGGGGCCTGTTCAGCCTGGGAAAGAAAACCAACAAATCAAACATGCCCTACCCCTTACATTTAAAATCCACTATGTCAGTAAATATCAAGCAATTGAGTGTTTGCAAGCTCAGCACTTGCCTCGCAGCACTATTAAACTGTCTCTGATGTACCACATATCACAGTTAGGTTTTTCAATGTAGAACGAGAAGAAATAGAAAGGTTATTATTACATTGCAACCCAGAACCTGTGCCCCTCCCTGCCAGAGATAAGGACCTTCTACTGGATCATCAACTAATTTTGGGAGCAGAAGCCAACTCTCTAGTGAGGAGCAGCTCCTGAGTAATTAATGCTCAGAGACCAGCACAACACACAACAATCTAAAGTAGCACAATTTCATTCTAAAACAGATTGATTTATCAGTTTGCAGAAAGAGGGCACCCAAAAATATCACACACAACTAAGGACTATACACAACTCTTACTGCTTTAAACCCCCCCACCTTGCTGATGTTCAAATTTACATGTTCATTTGGACAATGCCAAATCATCATCAACAGCTGCTTATTTTGCCTGTCAAGGGCATATCTTACATGTACAGAACAGATCCAAAGAAGATTTTTGACAACATTCCTGCTTGCACTAAGAAAGGGAACGTTCAGCCACTGAATTTGTATTTGTAAGTTTTTATACCTGAACAAAGTGCGTCCTCCAGCCTCACCAAAAATAACTGGTGTATGTGGTGGCACTTGGAAGTATCCATTTCCTTTCTGGACTCTGTTCTCCTGCTCCCCATTCACTGTTGGAAAAAAAACACACGTGAGACTGAACTAGGCCTTAAAACTGGACACACATTCATCCTATATGTGGAACCTAAATGTATCCAGCAGATACATTTT
>WAAG01068513.1:1721-18557 GCA_013390105.1 Tichodroma muraria | reverse complement strand
GTAGCTCTACCTGTAAACCAACTTGAACCATAACAGGTGAAAAAGCTAAAAAATTCAGATTTGTTTCTACTGACATTTTCAGGAGGATTTACTCTAGGTTGAGAAAAAAAGTCACAGTGAAATGTCTTACTATTTCACTGCGGAATAGGGCTGTTATTGTCATTATACAGCTTATATTTAACCTTCTTTTTCTAAACAAAATACTGAAAATGCTAGGAAAGATCTGTCTATTAACTTTTAAAATGGGAAAAATGCATTTCCCACCTGAAAAAATATAGTGTGGAATTAATTTCCTGCCACATTCTTTGCTTAAACAGACAAAAATCAGATTATTTATGCAAGGTACAACTGACAGGAGAGCCTATGCACACTTTTGAGATAAGCTTGGGAATCTTTGTTTCTGCATCAGTTTCTTGGACTCAGGAAAATACAGATGAATTGTATTTTATAGTGTCTTTCCGTTTTAAAAGAAAAAGTTTGTGAAAGTTTACCTAAAACTGGTACTTTCAGCAGGAATCAAAGTAAGCACCTCTGACTTGCTCTTTTCAATATCTTAGATTTCTCCTACTTTTTTAAAATTCCAGTGCATGGATTAAAAAGTCGCATTTTTACTCAACAGTTTTATTTTTTAAGCCCTTTCAATTTGCACTCTATGAATGTATTTTTTCAATCTAAAGTCTAAGCTTAGGCATTTCACTTCCCTGAAATGACAGTAGAATTGACACTTCCCTTCTACTGATGACAGTAGAAAATACTTAATTTTTATTTGAGGAGGTCACAGTTAGAAAAAGTACATCAATTCCAATGAGACAGTTGAGATTTTGCCAGCAAGAAAGTTAAAGTGCTGTGAATTGAGCGAATGTTTGTAGAGATCTCTGCTGACATCTACTTTCTGTCAATATTTCATTTTCACTGATATAAAAGCCGAAAAATCTGAATTGTGAATGGCTTCAATACTCTACTTGTGTTATTTGCCTGGGTATGATAACCCATTAGTTTCAAGCAGAATCGGATGTAAGGTTTTTGTTTGAAGTTAGATTTGAGTCTTTGGTTGCTTGATAATTTTTCTTTGTCTGGTAGACTTAAAGCAGAATCATGGTCTTCTGAAGAGGAGTTTTGTATGATGCCATTTCTCATTTCAGTTGAATACTGGCAAAATCATCATTTTTCAGTTAAAGAAAGTCCTATTTTGCATTGCTGAACATTGGTTTGTATTTGGTTGTTTTTCACTTCTATTTTACTGCCTACACATATCCATATCAAAGCATAAACTCAAGGCTTTTCTGCCCTTTGCACTACATAGAGCTGAAAGCAAATGTGAGTTCATTGGTCAGATTTTGAGAGAGCTATTCTCACAGTAGTTTAGAAAAAAAGAAAAACAGCTGTTTTTTTCTGTTAGTAAAAATGGTCACTTTTTTTTCTTTTCAACACTGCTAAGCCAAATTGTTCTTGCTGAATATTTTTACTTATGATTCTGCTTGGGTTTATGCTTCATATCTCTTGTCTGATTCCATAAAGCCCTTGCCAATTATGTAACAACAGGAATATTCTTTGAAGAGAGTCTCTGGACTGACCTCCTGCTCAAAGCATGGTTATTGCCAAGACTCAGTTAAGGCAACTGGAGCTCTATCTGGGCAAGTTTTGAAAAGCTCCAAGCATAGAGATCCTACAGTGTCTTGGGACAACTTTTTTTCAGTGCTGCATTACCTTCCAAATGTACGTGCTTCTTCTAATGCCCAGCCTGAACCCCCTCACAAAGCGCCATTTTAGCGCCCTTTGCTGCTTGTTGGATTTTTGACTACCAGGAAGAATTTGGCGCTGTAATTTTTCTTTTCAGGTAATGTTTAGATTAGATAGCTAGTTTCAGACAGGTGTTAAATCACTCCTTAGTCCATTCCTCTTCACTGGATTGAGCAAAGACATTACAATTTTCTATTTTGTTGACAAACTGAACTTGTCAAATACCTCCAATTTGTCCAGGCAGACACCAATCTGGGCACAATAGTCCAGGTGCAGCCTTGCCAGTGCCAGTCAAAGGGAAAAAATGACTTCCCACAATGCTGCTCATGCTCTTGCTAATATGGACCTATATGTAATTTGTCCAATTTGTAATGCAAGCACACACACCGCTGGCTCATTGCCTGGTTTCCACCCTATTTTCCAGGGGGTCTTATCAGCAGAACTGCTGTTCAGCTTGCTGTTTCCTATCCTCTACCAAGGTTATATATATAAGAGTAGTATCCATTAAGAAGTGGGTGTACCCAGTAACAGGTTAGCTGCCACTATTGTAAAAGCAGGAACTTCAAGTGTACAGTACAGGGAAGAATGTCATATGCTACCAGACAGTCATTGCCACCAGCAGAAAAATTGTTAAATGAATGGACTTGGCAGAACTGAAAGTGAGCAAACCCTTTCTGAAGCCTGGATTAAAGCCACATCCATGCTCTGTGCCTGGGAATGCAAAATGAGGCAAGTGCTAAGTCTGTAATAAAACTTTGAGAGGAGTGCAGCCAGGAAATGAGAAGCGGCTTCTACACTTACATCTGGCCTAAACACCCTGGATTCTTTCTTAGCAGTTGCCCTTCTAATGGTAGATTTTAAACAGATTTAGAAATTTCATTCATTTTAGAAATGTTCAGAAACATTTATGTGAACTTTTGGGAGGCAGGTATTGTTTCAAAACTTCTTGTCAGTAATTTTATTTTTAGTTTTGGTAAAATGCTGCAAGTTTTAGGGACATTTCTGGAGGGGAGGAGAAAATTAAAACTTTTGTACAATGATAAAATGTCAATAATAAACTTGATTTTCTTACTTGCCTTTGGCATAGATCAGGAGAGACTCACAGTTTGCTACTTTTTGACAGATATTGAATTTTTCTTATCTGGAGAGGTGTGGCAATCAGGAAAAGCAGAATTAAATTAACTCTGTTCCAGAACAAAGCAAGTATTCCAATAGAAACTATTTCTTGACACTGGCAGAGCAATCCAAGTTTTTACAAACAGTTGCTTTTCACACTGAGTGGTCCTCTATGAAGTTATCTTGGATATGTTGTTTTTTTTTTAAAAAAGCTTGTCTAGTCATATAAGCCTCAAAAACTTCACCACTATAACTTCCAGCAGTTACAAGTGGGATTCAGGGAATTAATTCCCACAAGAGCAGAACTTAATTACCGGTTTCTCAGACTAAATTTTCATTATCATTGGGTGTTTGTCTAAACTTATGCCAACTTCTCCTTTTCCTCTGAAACAGATAGCAGTTGTTAAAGTACATACTTATATTTTTGAAACAAATGTAGTAAAGGAGTGAGATTTTGTATCAGTACAGATAGATGGCTTGTGCTATAGAGGCCATTGCCAAAATACATATATATATAAAGGTTATGGATATGCATTGCTGGGTTTTCTACTTAAATGAGTTGTTAATTATGATTTAATATAATTATCTGGATTTACAAACAAAGAAAATCCCTGTCTTGTCTAAAAATAAGGCTTTTCATTGTGGATAAAATTTTAGCCTGAAATACAACTCTTGTACAAAATCCATTTTTTCACTACTAGAAAGACATTAAGGTGCTGAAGTTTGTTTACAGAAGGGCAACGAATTTAATGAAGGGTCTGGAGTCCCATAAGGAGCAGGTGAGGGAGCTGGGGTTGTTTATCCTGGAGAAAAAAAAGCTCGGGGGTGACCTTATTGCTCTCAGTTGTAGAGAGTTGTACACATGTAGCCATTTGTGGGTCAGGCTCTTCTCTCAGGTAGCCAGTGATTGGATGAGAGGAAATGGTCTCGATTTGCACCAGGGGAGGTTTAGATTGGATAGTAAGAAAAAAATTCTTCATGGAAAGGGGTTTTAAGCATTGGAACAGGCTGTTCAGGGAAATGTTTGAGTCACCATCCCTGGAGGTATTTAAAAGACGTGTGGATGTGGCATTTGGGGACATGGTTCAGCAGTGAACTTAGCAGTTATGGGTTAACAGTTGGACTCAAAGATCTTAAAAGTCTATTCCAACCTAAACTATTCTATGAATCGTGGATGGCTCTTGACCTCTTGCATTATCAGAGTAACTCACTGGATATAAGGACTGGAAATTGTAGTCTTGGGATACTTGAGTTTGGTTTCAGGCCCTGAAATTTGCTTTTGGTTACTTTAATTTCCCTAGTAAGAGAACTCCTGAGCCCCTCAGGCAGCAATGTTCTCAGTAGAAAGATGAGTGCAGGCAACTTGAACACAATGGAATTTTATTTTGCATTATGTTTTCTGGAAAGTAAGCGTTATACAGTTTTCCTAAAAGTGTTTCAGATACTGTGCTATTCTAAACACCTAATTATTGCTGTGTGTTTTTAGCTTAAATTTTGGCTTAAACCTGTGTAGGCTAGATGATTAAAAAAAATTATTTATCTACAAAATAGATCAAAATTTTTAAAATTAACTTCCTAAAATGAATACTCCATATTTTGTTTCAAGTATTCATATTCATCTCAGGTGGTTCTGCTTAGTCAGTAGAACATATATTGTATCTAACTGAATATTTCATAGAGTCCTGTCTTCTCTGTTTAATTTTTTCTGACAGCTATCAATACATGTAATATTTTTCTCAGAACAGAAAAAAATGTAATGAACAATTTTGGCAGGTGATAAGTTGTTTCCTACTAGAATAAGGATTTTAGAAAATTACTGTATATAACCTTGAAAAGTTTATACGTTAAAGGAAAAGTTATGACCTTTACATAGATTCTTATGCCCAAGAGGAAACAAAAGTGAAATTATTTCAGTACATGAGGCTTAAGATTTGGCAAAAGCCTTGTGCTTTTTATGCATCAGTGAGACTGGTAAGCAAGCAATCATACAAACAAAAGCTGTAGATTATAAGGAAGCCACAAAACTGAATGCAGCCTAAAAATAAACTCGGAGTTCAGCATAGATAATATGCTTTAAATGAAGAATGCAATGTTAAGCAAAATTAAAAGGCAGGCAAGGTCTCAGAGATTACATGTGTTATTGATGGAAACAGGCCAGACTACCAACTACCAATTATATAGTGTTGTCAGTGTGAAGTGCTGAAATGTGCCAGGTTTCCAGATTTCCAAATTTTTGTTTTCAGCTTCATTCAGCCCTTGCTTATTAGTAACTCGCGTCCTGCCCCGTTTAACAAAGAGCACTCCATAGTGAGCTCTTAGAAGCAGGGGGAAGGCAGAGGAAGCCCCTTACTCCTGGCTGCCCACGACTTTCAGGGCAATGCCAGCTCTCCCATCCCACTCACAGAGCCCTCTCCCTGCTCCGCTGCAGCCCCGGAGGCTGGTGCGGGTGGGAAAGGGCTGGAAGCGAGAGAAAAGGGAGCCACCGCTGTTGGGAGTCCACACTGCCTGCCTGAGCACAGCCCATGGACTCAGCATTGGTCCTGAAGTGACAACAGCAGGTACACAGGAAAATGACACATAGGCAAATGAAGTAACCCTCTTTCCCTCTTCCTGGGAAAGGGTCCGTGGCAGCTGGGGGCTCAGGCAGCGGGTTAGCGCAGGGGAGAGGGGTGACTTCAGCCTCCTGTCCTTCCTTCCTGTTCCTACAATTCCTCTGTGGTCTAATGTAAAGTATATTCTTAGAGGAGTTTTCCTGAAAAGCAAGTAAATCCCAACAATTCTTGCCATATGTGTGAATATCCATGGCAAATAACTGTTTGAGTTAATTTTTAACTGACTCGTGTAATATTTGTATTGGTAGGCGCCTCTGAAAATTTTGATGAAATAGTTTTGCATCATTAATTTATATGTGATCTGTATGAAGAATATATTTATGCTTAAGGAAGTTGGTCTCCTGGGTTTAGTTGTTTTCTAGGAGGTTTTTTTTTTTTTCTCTTATGATTCATGTGTGTTCTTTATTAACTTAATCTCAAGATTCTCAAGAAGAATAATTCTAAGGAAAAAATAAATGCCCTTTGCAATTTAATTTTTTTTGTCGTATGTTACCTTTTTAATGTTCCATAAAAAGTGCTTAATTTTTTGGGTTTTGTATGAACGTATTCAAGGAACTAAAAAATCTGCCTAAACTAGATTAATAACTTCTATTTTATTAAACTTTACAGTCTCTATTGCAAAATTAGGCAAGTTGAATTCCGTGCTAAGAATTTAAGTATCACTGTTCAGACCCCTTTAAATCACAATGATAAAAAAAAAAGAGAGAAGTCAAAGTCCTTTTTTTTCCTCAATGGGTTTGAAACTCTTGTGATATGCAATGTCACCCTTCCTATCTTTTTCAGAATCTGTACAATCTAAAATGTTGTGACTATTTACAATGAAAATTAAATTTTCCATGATGTCTTTTACCTTTAGAAATAGGGCTTTTGAGAAAAAAGCTACCATGATAGACCATGATATGTGTCTGTAGGTTTGGTCACCATGAGACACTTCTCGTTATCATGTATCAAGATCTGATGATTGTGGACTCAGAAATATGGATGAACTAACATGATGAATTAACATTGCAGTTCTATGCAGTCATGGCCACTCTGCATTTGTTTCTAGTTCTGGAAATAGATGGTAAATGCGTGTGTGTATCATAAGCAATTTTTCCTGGATTTTACACCTAGGGCTGTCTTCTACTTTACATTTTACATGAGATGACAATTCCTATCCAATGATATGAATGGCTTAAATGATTTATAATAACTTGTTAAGATGAGGTAACTTATTATGGGCTTAAACCCAGTGATTGAAAAGTCATTGAAAGAGCATTTTGGAATCATTATTCTATGCATTATTGTTAGATAAATGAAAATAAGCTAGATCAAGAAAAGTTATTTACATTAATGTGGTGGAATTAGGTAAAAGTACACTTTAAAGAATGAATTAGATTTTTTTTCCCCCCGTCTTAGCCAGTTTATTGTTTAGTACCGTGGGCTTTTGGATTACTTATCTTGTGTTTCCAGCTGTTGTATTTGTAGCATAGATCTGGTCCCATCCTAAAGCAAAGTTACATCTCTTTGTAACAGCTGGACTGTGAGTTGAGTGCTATCAATGTTGAGCTTCTTCCTAGAGTTTAGTTATAATGAAAAAGAAATAATTCTTGAATGTAATACTTCTGGAGCATCATAAATTAAATCTATTTTCTTTACTTCAGTATTTCTCTCTGATTTGTAAAAATGGTTCCAATTTAGTGACTGTGAAGTATTTGTGGGCAAAAGTAAACAACAACTAATGATCTCTTCTCTTCTGCAGAAAATTACATCAGCAGTTTGAGATGTATAAGGAGCAAGTGAAGAAGATGGGTGAAGAATCACAGCAGCACCAGGAGCAGAAGGGTGATGCCCCAACCTGTGGCATTTGCCACAAAACAAAATTTGCTGATGGCTGTGGCCATAACTGTTCATATTGCCAAACTAAATTCTGTGCGCGCTGCGGAGGAAGAGTGTCTCTGCGGTCAAATAAGGTATGGAGTTATGAGAGCTTGACAGCAGGCTTCTCCCAAACTCAGCATCTTTTTCATTGCTTAGGAATCCGAATCACATAACTACTGACACAGATTTCCTTTAAGGAGACAATGATCTCTACTTCAGGGGCTTCCAAGATATCTGACCTTATTTCATGTAATTTCCAATTGCATATGAATTTGTGATTATGGCTTTTAAGTTAATACCTACCATTTCTTGACTAACAAACTCATGCAAGTGCATTTCTTTGGTTGGAGGATGAGAATTTCTATTTGAGAAACAGAAGTATATCTAGTGATCAAGTGATGCTAATATTGAGATATTGATTATTACAAAGTAGAGTATGGATTTGTTTCTTTCCTGCTTGCCTAGGCTCTTCTTTAAAAGATTTTTGTAAAATTAGTTTTAGAACATTATATATAAAATAATATTGTGCTTTTAAATATTAATTATCTATTATACATATCCACACATAGTATGCATATTTATATGTGCATACAGATGCAAATGTTAACCTATTTCTGCAAAATAATTAAATGCACTAACATGTATTGTTCTGTATATGCTGGTGCTTGTTGTATAACAAGTGGTAAATCAGCAATCTGAATTCTTGTAAAAGCTGAATGATAGAGTAAAAAATTCAGCACAACTGATGTAATCACAGAAAACTCTTCTGAGATCATTTTACTCAACATTTTAGATAAAGTGTTCATATCTGAACAGAATCTTTCTCAGATTCTGACAGGTACTCATAGAAGACATGGCAATATTCAAGAAGTATTATGGTAGTCCTTTGTGAAAATATGTATTTTGTAAACAACACGATATTTTATTATTTTAATGTTTATTCATGTAATATTTTTATATAATTTATTTCCATAAGTCAATTTTTTTCAGTAATATGCTCATTGCAAATACCATGCAATTGGTAAATATTATCTTTTGTAAGGTAGGAGACAATAGTATGCATGATATGTATTTCTTTGCCTAAGATTGAAAAGTAGGTTTGAATAATGGTCTGAAGTTTTTGATTAATAAAGTATAAAGTAATAAAAAATATAAAAATGTAATAATAGTTCCTGATGATTAAAGTAACTGAGATTATGTGTAAATGTCTCAAATTGCCCTAGTTTTCATTAAGATAGTTTAAAAATATTGCCTTCAGTAGATTCACGTATTTTATTTGTTTTTTTTTATAACTAAGTCCATGTTGCTAGTAATAAGAGAGATAATAATTTATGTATTAATTTCATCTGATTATAAAAGCCAGTTGGACAGATATTTGAGTCATTATGCCTACATCCTTAGAAACGTAGCACTAGGAAGAATGCTTCACTTCCTAATGAAACATTCTGATATGCCATTTAGATTCTCCTTTATGGATCATCTGAACTTGACAGATATATGTCTGACTTCTCTTGACAGATTTCCAATGAGATTCTTCCATAGAGTCTTAGGTAATTCCACTGCTTCACCATGCTCACCACAGATAGCTTTTCTTACTCTTTAACCCAAATCTGTCTTTCAGTAAGTTGACTTCTCCATTCAGTCTGAGACTGTTCTGCAACACTTCTCAGCTGGCATTTTTTTCTATTACTTTTGCTAATTTAGTGTGAGGCTTTCCTGCACCTCATTAAATTTTATTCTAGATAATTTATGAATATGGTGAACAGAGTATCTCTAGACTGATCTCCTGTGAGGCTTTGCTGGTGAAAACTTTCCCTTAAAAAAACCCTGACCATTTATTCCTGTTTTTTCTTCTTGTCCTTTCATTAATTAAGTTTTCTCATGGATGAATTTATTCTTATTCCACGGCAGCTGAGATTCTTTAAAAGCCTGTAATCCCAACTGAGTAGTAGGAATAAATCTCATTTTCTCACTTTCTCTGTGACTACTTGAAAGAATTCCAATACATGTAACAGATGTGAATTCCCTCTACTAAAGTCATTCTGACTTCTCTACATTTTATCATAATGTATTCATATGCTTGCTATTTTTATTGTGTATTTGAGTTTCTGAAAATCTGTCCAATGTGGATGACAGACTCATTTCTCTATTCTTCAACTGATATAATGTTGAAATTCCTTAAAAATGTCTCGGTATTTTTGCCAACTTTTATTCTTATCAATGAAAGACTGTATTACAGTTAATAATTATTTTAGACTGAAGATGCTTTACACTAGCTATCATTTAATTTAAATATTTTGTTATTTGTTTTTGTGTACTCACCTTAAGCTTCTCTTTTTGAAATATCAATTCAAAGTATGTCCTTCAGTTTATCTTGCATAAAATAATATTCTAGAGTAAATACCTTCCTAATTATTGTGAATATGAACTAAAAAGATCTAATTCAGAAAGACTGTGGCACTCTCCTATTTATGCCCTGCTTCATGCCTGCACTGATTATTCTATTAAAACTATTTTGGTCTGCCAAAATTCATTCTCATCTCTCTTCTTTTCTGAATACAACTTCAGTTTCTTGAAGGATGACTTCTAATAACTTTATATTTTAAATCTGCTTTTTTTTGGTCTTTGTAGACAGTTTTTGACAGATTATATATATATATATTTACATGTATACGTTATATATAGACAGACATATATATATAGAGGTATGTCTGCTTTGGACCTTGTATGAGGTGATGCTTACAGTCTGAAATGTTCTTTGGTGACTCTGTTTGAGATCTTCATAATATCAACTTTCAAGCTAAACTCCTGCCTTTTACTCCTGATTCTGCTCCTAAATTGTGTAGTACAGACCAGTATTAGCAGCATGCACCTCAGATGATGGAGAATTGCAAATACTCCTCTTTTAAAGGTCTCAAGGCTGACTAATGCTTATAAGGTTCATGGCCATGAGTAGGAGCAGAGAGTGGAAATGTCTTGACTGTTGTCAGAGCATTAGATTAGTATTCTCAAAATGTTTGGATGATTTATTCCTTCTTCAGTTTCATTGAAGTGCCTTAAATATATAGGCATTAGCATTCAGCTCAAGCTGTACAAAAATTATCATTATGTGGGAGTTCCTTCTAGCTCAAACAAATAAAAATGATAATGGTGTCACTTTTGCTTCTGTACAATTTATTATCTTGGTGAATGGTGTATTTAGCTAAATGGGGGCTTAAATTTCAAGGGAGTAAAAAACCTTGAACTGTCATCTTTTATATTTATGAACAGTTTCAGATTGGTTAAAATGGAAATAATAAATCACGTGAGAGCAAGCAGTATTTGTTCTTATTAGTAAGAGTACCACTGATACATAAAATAGCCTCCTTCTTTTTAATTTTATACTAATTTATATAGAGAAGTTCACATTGAATGAGTCAGTAGACAGAATGAGGTTCATGCGGGTGAGAAATCTAAATGCTAAAATGTTGGAGAAATACAGCCTCCAGATTGATACAACATTGTGTGCAGCGAATATAAATTTTATCACCTTAGAATGCCAGTTCACTAAACCAAACCTTTTACTTGTACAGAAAAGAAAAAATGCTTGTCTGAAAAGTTAATGCATGCTGAATACTTTCTTTCAGGGTATTTGGTAACTTACTATCACTTGGAGCCACTGAAACATCCTTCTTTCTTTGTCTTTGAAGAATAAAAGTAGGAGATTTTCAGTTGTTTTATGGTACCCAACACCATGAGAAAAAAGTAAGGTGTAAGTAGGGAACTTCTCTCAGTTCCCCTGTTTCAGTGCAAGCTTTGCATTTTGATTATTTCCCTGGGGCTGTTTGATTTTGGAAAAAACCCATCAAGTTCCCTTTGCTGAATCATTCTAACTGCAGGACTTGCAACATGATCATCTTTATGGAGTTGCAACACAAAATTGTAGCATACTTGTGGTAATGCATAATCCATTTCATTCTGTTGAGAATTAGCAAACACTGAAGAATTAGTCTGTCACAATCAGGTTTTCTAAGTCACTAGGATTTGGAATAAACTCCATGTTTTGTTATTGCATGCAAGTAAGTTGGTCTTTAGGAGATGTGTTTTGACTTTGCATTTCTCTACGGAAGATGCATAACGCTGCAAACATGAGGAAAGGATTCCTCTAAACAGTTTGTGTGGTTTTTCTTTTCAGTTTAATCCACCTGTAGAAACTGATAAGCTGCAACTGTATTCATCTCTCTGGAGAACAAATATCTCAAAGAAAAAAAAGAAATTCAGTGGCAAATTATTCCAAACACATTCCACTTCTTATTCAGAAGTTGTAAATTCACAATTGGAGGGTGTAAAAGCTATGCTTCTCGTTAGGATGGATTTCACATCTCAGTCTCCCCATGGATAGAAAAGGATTTTTATTATCAGATATGTTGAAGACTTTCAGTCTTAAATCTGGTCCTGATTATATTGGAACAATGTTGATGCCATAGGAACATGTATGATAGTTAAGACATCTCTAAATGACAACCATTTAGAAATGAACAATCCTCCCCATCTTATTTGAGGTGATCAACCTCTTCATTCTTTTGAAAGTTGTACCCAAACTTATCAGGACTACAGTTCAGCTAGTGTACTTCATGGTCCTTAGTAGCTTTCCCCACTCCTTTCCTGATGGAGTTTGGCTTCTCTGATGTGGTGCAGCTGCAGCCTGGAATCAGCCTTGGGGAAAGAGCTGTGTGAGGATGATTTGCAATAAGCTCCCTTGGGAGCTGCTCAGTGCTCAGTCTTGGTGCATGCCTCAACCACGCAGCTGCCTCGATGGTTCCCTCGTTGAGCCTAATCTATAGGCTTGGCTTCCTGGATTACCTCAGCTCTGCCTCATCGCAATGGACCTTGCTGGGGATCTGGATTCTTTGTTGACCCTGGGCCCTATCCCTGGGTTCCCCTTGGGTGCGTGCTTTG
Source organism: Tichodroma muraria (assembly GCA_013390105.1). NCBI lineage: Eukaryota > Metazoa > Chordata > Aves > Passeriformes > Sittidae > Tichodroma > Tichodroma muraria. The sequence continues at coordinate 6,291 of WAAG01068513.1, read as the reverse complement.
GGACACAGGTCTGCAGGTGGGAGCATGACCTGCCTCATGGCACCCTTTCTGCCTTCTCCTGGCCCTGGCTGAGCTGCTGACCCTGCTTCTGCTGGGGCAGTATAGAATTAGTGCTGTCCCACTTCTTCAAATTGTTGCATTTAATGCTAAGAGTAAAAACCTTGCACAACTACTGTTTTGAAATAAGAGATATTTCTCCTTTCCAGTCTGTAAACTTTACTTGCCAATTAATGCCTAGCAGAACTGATATTCAGAATCTGTGTTTCTGTATTGATTCTTTGAATTTTCTTGATTGTTAAAAAACCACTATGATTTTAATACCAGCTATGTGGATATGATCAGTCCCTTCAAATGACAACTGCACAAACTATTTATGTTATGAATTTTATTTATTTGAAGCTATTTACTTTTGATAGCTCTTTTGATCTCAATAAACAGCAAATGATGGTCTCAGTTTCAACAGAGACTACATGTTTGAACTCTTCACTACTTTAAAGCTTTCATAAACCTTAGAGGTTGTTATGATCCTGATACAATGAAGAACTCACAATTTTACTCAGACTTATAATTTTAGGCAATTAAAATGAGAAAAGTACAGTCTTGAAGAGCAGCTTTGGCTCATGCAGTTGGATGCCAGATTGATCTTGTAACAGATCTTTTTAAAAAATGATAAGGGATAAATACTGACTCATTCTAGTTTTGAGCATAGGATGGAATTCCACTAATTTTGCTAACATTTCTGTGTATCTGCATACTGATGGAGATAAGGTCTTTCTCCTTAAAACCACTGTTAAAATATACCTACATTTTCATGTGCAACAGGACAAATACCACTGTTCTTTGAAAACTGAACTGAATGATTTCTCTAATATCTTTTCTATTGAAATGCCTGACTAGGCTGTCTTTCATATTGTCAACCTTGTCATTGCTTGCAGTGTATTGCTGTGAACTGAAGAATGTTTGACAATGTGTGTGGAGGAAGATGAGAGGCTGGAGGCAGTCTTAGGTGTTTGGTAAAGTGTGATGGCCTGTCTTGAACTTCACGTATCTTTATATTTTGTAGCTTGTTTCTGAAAAGAGATTCTTTTATCCTGGACATTATTCAACATAAGCTGATTGTGTGAATCAAGTCTTGGTTACTGTTATGATCAAAGTATGAATGACAGGATTTTGAATTATGGTTATGGATTATAATTCTCTGGGGTAGTAGACTATATTCTTCAGAGGTGAGGATGAGAAATCAAGGCTCTAGATGTTTCCATATAAAATGTCTCTGAACACTACATTTTTTTCGTACTGCAGTAGGACAGGAAACCATGCTAGGAAGTTATGAGACCACCTGGTACTGAGCAGAAAAATATGTCTCTGCACACAGACTGATAATGCATGGATGTCCTGTGATTTAACTAGCTTCCTATGCTATTTACTCTTTGTGTAACTGAGAATACCGCTAAAACCTGTAGCATCTTTAAAATACTTTCATCTTTTGCCACTGAACATAGGATCATAGAAAAAATTGTGTCAGATGGGACTTGTGGAGGTTTTTCCAGACCAATCTCCTGCTCCATGCAGGATTAACTTCAAAGTCAGATGAGGTTTTCAGGACCTTGTTCAACTGAGTTGTAAAAACCTCCTAGGGGAGAGAATCCCTAACCCCCTTGGAAAACCTCTTTCAATGATTAACAACTCTTGTGATTTTCTTTTTTTCTTACATGCAATACAATCCCTTAATTGTTGTATTTTGTTTATTACCTGTGCATCTTCAAGAAAATTTTGTCTTTGTGTTTCCTATAGCTAAACTTCAAATAGTTGAGGGGTGCAAGTAGTTCCCATCTTCCCACATTCTTCCCTGTCCCAGCCTTCTTTAGGCTAAACAAACCTATCTCCCTCCGCTTCTTCTTGTATATTGTGTGTTTTATTGCCTGACTGTCTTGTCTGGCCTCTGTTGTATTCTCTCCTGTTTGTCTGTAACTTTAGGATTGGAGGGAACCTAAGCTTTCTATAAGATTTACATGTTATAAAGTTACATGTCATACAGGTATTGGAACAACAAATCTATAAAATTAATTCTCACCCTTTTTCAGTTAGCAGTTGTATTCCCAGCGCAGCCAATGCTTAACCAAGTGCCTAGATTTAGTCTCTGTATTGGCATGTGAATTAAAATACCAGATAAAAATCATCATTCTTCATTCACTAAAATAGGGAATATTTTTGATTGAAAATATTTTGATTTTTTTTTTCTAAAGTATTATTCCATTTACAATTTTAGACAGCTAAAAAGACAATTTCTTCGAGGAAAATAACCAATAGGAATGGTTTGCATTTAATATTGATGGGTATGAAAAAGAAAGTATATGTGTTATAGACCTGGCATGACATGCAGTAAATACTTGTGACGAACTCTGTCTCCTTGTGCTTTATAACTCCAGGATTTTAAAGATCTTGAGTGGCTAATATGCAGTTTTGCCATTCAAATACCCTCTATTTGTTGGTAGTAAACAAACATTCTAATTTCACTGAACTCTTTGCAAGTGCAAAGCATTAATGAATGCCAATCATTTGCAGTACTGGGGTCCAAGGTATGAGCTAAATGCTGCATCCTTTTGATGAGATGAGCCATTTTTTTGTGAAGATAATTCAGGCATGATTCCCAAATTAGTTTTATGGAAATAATTCCCTTTTATCATTTTCTGTACAATTTTTTAATTATAAGATAGTCTCAATTTCACTCATGAAAGGATCATGAAAATTATTGAAATTACTTATTTTTCACTATATCTCCTTCACCACTAGGGAAAATAAGAAAGATACATATTACTTCCTTTGGTATTTATTTGTTTATCTAAGTAAAAAAAAATCTAGTACTTGCTTTCAAAATGGAAGTGACTCTTTCCTTATTTATGTTTTTTGTTTTTTTTTTTCTCCTGTCCTTTCTTTCTTGCTTTCGTGGATATGAACTCCAGGAGGACAAAGTGGTTAGAGCCTTTTTTCTGTTTAAATTTCTTTTCTTTTATGATAGACTTATTTCCTGCCCTACATTTGCTCTCATTTACACAGGTGTAATTCCTATTGAAGGCAAGGGGAATTACTGTCATTAAAATGAAAGCAATGCTTGGCATAAAAGGCTTAACTGTTTTTCAAGTAGCTTACTAATAACCTGTGAGTTGTTGTGAACAGTATGCATGATGTTCCTCTCTGCAGCTTTTGTGAGCATGCCCCTGCCTTTTCTTTGCTTTTGCAATGTATGTGCGCAGCTTAACAAAGTTTAATGTCATTTGCGTCATAGGTGTTTCTTTGATATAATTCATTTGTATTTTTGTAGAAGTGGCATAAAGTGGTCACAATGCTTTTTCCACTCTGTATCACTGATATGTATGCTCTCAACGTTTTAGGTTGACCTTTTTTTTGTCATGGTAGTTCAGTTCTGATCGTCAATGACAGTACAATTAGATACCAGTAAATATTAAAAAAACATACCTATCCTAAATGTTTAGGAATATGCCAGCAATTTCATAGAGTTATCCACTAATATAAATTATTTTCTAAACTGGTTGTAGGCTTTCCTAAAATATAGTGCTCATATTGTATTCAGCATAATGTTGAAGTAATGTTAAATGTTATGCATGTCATTGACATTCTGTTTGTCTTGATAATATTACAGATACAGTAAATATTTTAATCTTTTGTTTTAGCAAGGTTTAAAATGGTAGTATAAATCTGAATTTGGGAATAAGCCTGTGTATGTTTCAATATTTTACCAAATTAGTGTAATTTTTTTAAAATAACAGAATTGAGAAAACTACATGAGTTAGTGTAAATCTGTTCTTCCATCCAACTCTCTGTTGTATTCTAAATAACTAAAATTACAGAAGCAATTTGCCCTGTAATGCTTGGCAAATAAGTTCCTGTATGAGATAAAGTAAAGAAATTCTTTAACGTTCGTATGCTTTTAGTTAATGTATACAGAGAATGGCTTTTTCTCTAATATAATGTAATTTTTTCTTCCTGATAGAAGTGTCAAGGTTCACATTCGACTTGCACATATGGTTCAGAAATACTTTGCTTCACACAGAAGTTGTAAGCCATGTGCTGTTGTTACCATTTAGGACATCTCTTTAGTGACATTTGAGGTGGGCCATCTACTGGTGCCCCAGTTTGTTAGAGAGTACACAGCTTTCTCTTGGCCTACACCATCAGAGTTTTTCACAGTTAAAGGGCTGTGAAAGTTCAAATGCTGTGAAGTAACTGCAGTTTGTAGAATACAGGGGTAGCTGTTGAATATAAAAAGCAAATGAAAAAAAGGAACAATTATCTCCTTGAAGAATGTACCCTTTCTGTATAATCTTGCAAGTAATTGATGCACGTTAACAGTATTTATTCCTACAGTCAGTCCAACAACTGATGTCTGCGATATCATCCATGTTGGAGCCCTGTCAAATACTAAACTCACCTGGAAAATAAAATTTTTAAAAAAAAACATGTGAAGGAGGTCACAGTAATAAGGTTATATTATTATCTAGCTTTGCCATGTACATGTGTTAAGGAGGAAAGGGACAGGAATTTCCTTAGC
>WAAG01068512.1:0-21669 GCA_013390105.1 Tichodroma muraria | reverse complement strand
TTAATTTGAATGCGTGGAGGAAAGGAAGGTGTTGCTTTGTGCTATGTGTATGCTGTCTTCCCAGAGCAGTCAGTAGACTGGATGACATCAGCACTCTTCTTCCAATTTGGTGTACTCTAGCAGCTACTCTCAGGCCACCTGCTTTATTATCAGAAATTAGGATTTTTCATGGAAGCAAACAAGAAACATTCTTGTATTCCATCGTTACAGCAGAGCTGTAGGGACGCTGAAGTCCAGCTAAAGGGGCAGTAGTGCTTTGTGAGGTGAAGGGAGTAGGAGAAGGAAAACCACATTAACACCTTAAACCAGCAGAGTAGCCTGCCTGTGTCCAAATCCTCTAGTTCTTATGGATATTCCTGCTTTGAAATACTTCTTATGAAAGATCATTTGGTAGCACACAGAAAAACGTGCCCCATTATTTGACCTAGATTAGGAGCACCAAATGTAAAATTCTCTTATAAATTGTGTGTCTTTCTACACCCTATTTTAGTATGTAAGGTGAAATTTATCCCTAAGGTTAAAAGGTCCACTGTTACCCTGTATGTGTATGTGCCTCTATGGAGAAGACAGCATGTAGAGCAAGTGTGGAGATTTGTTGTTTTGTCATTCTTTAAAGTCAGTCTTGTAGTCAATAGCTTACTTTTCAAAAAAACCTTAATCAGGATACAGGTGTAATTATAAGTGTGTTGGTTTTAATTTTTGTTTTTCTTTGCTGCGTGCTAGGAATTTTCAGAATAATCCAAGATCTTTCAGGAAAGCTCACAGATCAAAAATCAAACCCTGTAAAACTGTTCCTTCCATCCCCTTGCCTCTCACATATATCACAGATGTATATGAACAGAACTAAAAAGGGCCTTGAGTATAGGAGGTAGATTGGGGAATGAGTGAGTCATTTGTCTCTCTTCATATGATGTGAAGCTCTAAAATAATGGAAAAATAAAATCCCAAGACACCCCCTGGTTCTGCAAAAAGCATGCAGTTGTTTGCACTCTGCATCCTCTCACATACATCTGAGATTTCGTGCCTTTTAAGGTTGTGGTCTAGATGAATAGTATAAAACAAACTTTAAGTCATCTTTGTAGCTCCCTCATTTCGCAGGTTTTTTAGCCTCTGATACCTCTCCATCTGCTGTATCCCATTGCAGATCATGTTCCATAATAATGCTCCTCCTTGTCTGCTTCTTCTGAGTGCACTGTGAGTTCCCAGCCAAAACCCACAAACCATATTCCTGAAGAGTAGATCACACAGCAACCAGAGGAGGAGTAATGGCCTGTGAAGTACCTCAGAAAGTATTGACTATCACTGCTTCTTTAGAAACTGCAGACTGAATTTGTTCTTTTTCGTGGTGTCTTGCTGCTCAGGGCTTGTACTGTGACATCCGACAGCTGGTCCAATTTATCAAGGAGGCTCATGGGAATGTATTTCGGAGAGTGGCACTCAGTGCCCTCTTGGACAGTGCTGAAAAGTTAATACCAGGAAAGAAGACGGAGGAAACGGAGCAAGAGCCAAAACCTTCTGTGAGCAAAAGGTAAGAATCAATCAGGAGAGAGAAGGTAAGAATCAATCTCTCAGTCAGGAAAGAGAAGGTAAATGACTGACTTGCATAGGACTCTATGACTATCTGTGCCAAACACAAATCTAGGAAGTCCAGGGGCTTGTTTTATCTTTATAGTATGTCAGTTCTTGATGTACAGACTTGTACTGTGGCAGCAGCCTCCTATAAAATTTAATGATCTGAGACTGCAACAAATTTGCAGAGAAAAGCATTGACAGACTCATATAAGAGGCATGAGAGCATGGTGCCATGGAAACACTGGGATAAAGAAAGGCTAAGAGAACTAAGAAGCATAGTGTCACTCCCAGAACACTCTGTGGAGGTACTTTTTAATATGCATCACATCCTTTGGGATGTGTACCTGTTTTTCTGACGGGTAGACCCTGGTATGCCAAACAAGTCCTAGAAGAAATCTAATACTGACATGCTTCTTAATCAAAAATAAATTTCCTCTGGTGCTTTGAGGAATTTGTCTTATTAAAATGTTGGGAGGAAGGATTCAGAAAGTTGAAAGAGTCCTGACAACCTTGGTTTTGCTGCTAAGAGCTGATGCTTTTTTGGGGAATAATATGTATATAGAGACAGTAAGTTGCTAAGGAGAGGGTGCATCTCTAAAGCTACTTTGCAGGTTTCCTTATCCAGTTCCATGTGATGACCAAGAGATGGGCCATCCATTTCCTTTGGCTGATGACTTATCTTGTCTGTATAGATCTGAGGCAGGAAGTGTCATCATTGACAAAGGCCAGGTGTCAGCTGCCCCTGATGAATGCCGGAGTTATGTCTCGAGCCGCCCAATGCAGACTCCAGAACAGTAAGTAAATATTGAATTGTTTGATGTGTTAGTGCCAGTAGCTTCCTTCTGGCATTGTTAGTACAAATGGACAGGATAGCAGATTTTCTGTTTGCATGGTACAACAAACTGCTGAGTGTCTACACAGGGGCTACTGCAAACAACCGGGTCATGCCTGTTTTCAGTGCTGCCAACTGGACCCATCCTGGTTTTGATAGGGAAACAGCAGAGATTTTCAAATGACAGTGCAGTGGATTTGACAGTATTGTGTACTGTACTACCATAGCGGTGAATGGCATGTTATCCTCAGAGATTTACCCACAACCTTTCTCCAAGCTTTGTTTGTACTCGTGGGTGATGATTTTATTAGTTTTCAACTTCCAGGTTGTTGCTAGGAGTCATTAATGCTTCAGTGAGAGCCAGCCCATTCCTGACCTGCCTTGGGCACGTAGTCTCCGAAGATTGCTGTAGTTCCCTTTTCAGCACAGGTGATCAACCTGCTCTTGGCATTGTACAGCTGAAATCTGTGTCCAAAGTATTCTGCCATTTACTACTGAATTAAACAATACTCTTAAGAATTTTAGAAAATTCTACAAATGGCCACCGGTCCCTAAGTAATTTTGGGCAAGTCACTGAACTCTTCTGAGTACGTGTCTGTCTTGTTAAAGAGCTTTGAGATGCACTGCATGAAGACATTGCTTACACAAGGGCCCAGAGCACTACATCACAAATTCTTCTGCCTTAATTGAGCCTGCAAAGTCTCACTGTTGCTGAGACAGCAATGATAACACAAAGCCTTTTACTGCTCTGCAGGATTGAAGTAAGTTGTTCCTCTCAGAGCCCTGACATAGCTGTGGGACATCTCAAGAATATAGTAAAAAATGTTGTCCTAATTCCAGTACCTAATGAGCACGTTCACAAATGGCTGTCATGATGTCCTAAAGCTTTCTGGCACAAATGCTTGTAGAAATTACTAATGTGGGCTTATAAATGTAGTTCATTTTGGTATAAAGAAGGTGGTTTACTTTCATGTGTAGAAACTAAAAACTGGGATGACATGTTCAATGGATATTATGAATGGAGAGGAGAGCTTAAACAAGCCCTGCCTTTGACTCAGATTTCTGGCAGTAACTCTTTTTAGGGGTGGCCTGCACCCCAGATTGCTCTCACTTCTCAGGTTCTTAATAACAGCCTATTAGATCTATTACAAAAAAAATTATTTATTTAATAGACACAAATTTAACTATGATAATACTTTAACAGATTACTTACTATGCAGGATAAACAAAAGGGACACTGCTAATAGATGAACTATTTGGTGCACTATAATAATGAGGTACCTGTATTACAGTTAGAGAAGAAATAGTATAGATCAGGATTCAGTGTATCTTACCATCCAGTTTCTCATGGGGCATACATAAAAATTCTTTTGCTCTCGGTTTCTGGAGAAGTAAGCACGAGGATGCATCCAAGCTTGGGGAAGGAGCCCTTCAGTTTTCCAGGGAGTGTGTATGACACTTCTGCCTCCATGAAAATTTGTGTAGTTCCTATAGTTGTAAAGTGTCTCTCAGTTAATGATTCCTCACTTATCTCTTTACATCTCGCTCTCAAGGTGAGGGATGTTCATTGTCAGCTGTGGGTTTCATCTCTTCGACCCCAGAGACAACTCCCTTTTGGGCATCTGTCAGGCCTGGGTTATCTCACCCATATGCACCAGCTGACTGACAGAGCAGATAAACTTTCTGTGGTAGAGGGGGGGACAACATTCTGCCACAGTGGAAAGCACCTAAGGGTAGAGAAGATGGTTATTTTGTGTCTTGAACAATATTGAGTGTATTGTCAAGCTTATGTCCCACTAAGAATAGTATATTTGGAATTCAAAATGAAACAATCTCAAGTAATAGAGAGGTTAGGAGGGGGCTGCAGAGAGGAAGTCTCATTTCCCTGAGCATTCAGACTTCACTGAAACGCAGTTCATGCTTTGCATACCTTCTGTTCCAGTGACGAGCAAATCCAAGGGGCCAATCTGGGACGCAAGGACTTCTGGCGGAAGATGTTTAAGTCACAAAGTGCCGCGAGTGATACCAGCAGTCAGTCTGAGCAGGACACATCCGAGTGCACCACTGCTCACTCTGGAACCACCACAGACAGGCGCTCCCGCTCTCGCTCCCGAAGAATCTCCCTTCGAAAGAAACTCAAACTGCCCATAGGTAAATGTATGTCTCTTCCTATTCTATATCCATATTGCATGTGCAGAGAAATGCAGCTAGGTATAGCTGTCTTAGGAAATACTGCAACGCAGTTCCTTATTGTCCGTATATTCTCCCAAAGGAAGCTGTGATTTGCTGCTCTCTCTGTTTTACAGATGTGGAACTGAGGCAAAGGGAAATGTAAGCAATTTGCCAAAGATATCAGGGGATATTTTTGTCGAAATAGATTATGGAAACTTCTCCCCCAAAGTAGTAGGCTAGTACTGTAATCTCACAGGCACTGTTGCTGTCTGTAGAAGAGAAATATTCCAAATTAACATTTGTGAGACAGAGAATATATCTGTTACAATTCCCAGGACCTGGCCGTGCATGGTAGTTAATACATGTTACATGAAAATGTTATCATGTGATTTTCTCCCATTTTCCCATGCCTTAGTGTGGCCACTGTGGAGAAATATACTGCAATTGCTAAGGAATAGATTCTTCCAGAAAGAATTTTTAGATTTGTACTGAGTGGCTTATTCTGTAACAGGGAATTGGCTGAAGCGCTCCTCCCTCTCTGGCCTGGCTGATGGAGTGGAAGATCTCCTAGATATCAGCTCTGTTGACCGTCTCTCCTTCATCAGGCAGAGCTCCAAGGTAAATGTGTCAGGCTGGATTACAGAGAACTTGAAAAGGCAGGATCTGGTTGGTTTTAGTTTCATATGGGAACATTTTTATTCAGTATAGACTTTGCAGCTAACGAGACTGTCGCAGAAGTCTCCAGAGTAGAGCCATGGGAATTTGACACTGGACTTTTGTACCTCGTGGTGTTAAACTTACGCTCTTATTGGTCAGTCTGCTCTGGTGCACTGAGAGGGAAGCGCAGGCTCTTGACAACACACTTAAGCTTTAATTTTTGGTCACGCTTCTCCTTCCTTCTTTGTCCTTTCACAGCCTCTCAAGAAAGATCAATCCTTTAAGCAGAAAGCTTAAAAGATGAAGTGCTTCAGCGTATGTAAATCTGTGCAGACCCAATTGTGTTACTATGGTGACCCTTACAGCCCTTCCGTAGATGTTTGTGTCTAACCAATGAGACCAAGATCCTGTGCTGTGGCACAGGCTGACCAGCCCCTCTGTCCCTGCACAGGTGAAGTTTACCAGTGCAGTGAAGCTGTCTGAAGGAGGGGGGCCAGGAGGAGGCCTGGACAACGGGCGGGATGAAGAGGAGAATTTCTTCAAGCGTCTTGGTAAATGGCGCACCTGCCGAAGACACCCATCCAAGCTTCATCACACAGAAGAAAAAGATGGTTAGAAATCAGGGTTCTCGTCTCCTTTTTTCTTTCTTTTTATCATTTTTGAAATATATTTCTTTCTGTATTTTACCCCTTTCCCTTTTTTCCTGCTTTCTCCATGGTTTTTGTCTCCATTGTAGCCTTCTCCAATTTTTTAGTCTTTGTAACTGTTTTCTTTCCCTTCCTTCTTTCTTTTATTTTGGTTTAGAAAAAAGCTCTGGTAAATTTTTTTTCTAAAAAAATCAGACTATCCAAAGAAATCATACAATACAACATTTGGGCTTTTAAAATCAAATCAAATTTGGTCAATGCGCTTGAAAAATTAATGCTTGCTTCAAAGCACTTATTCAGTTCAAAATTAGGTGTGTAAATCTTCTGTTGTCCAATACAATAATTCCATCAGTTTTTTTGTTTAGTTTTGTTTTTTCAATTTGTAACTATTTGACGGTTTTAGCAAATATCAGCACAGAAATGGAAAACCCTACACAAACCTTGTTGTAATTATCTCTTTTCTTCTGTGTTTGCATGTCTAGTCTCTGCATACCATTCGTTAGGGATGCTGTCCCTTTTTCGCAGCACACAACATAATGATAAAAACACTCCTTTTCTTTACCACAGAAGTGTATTTAATTGTTATGTGTTTTCAAAGTCAGCAATGTCTGAAAAGTGCCTCTATGAATAATACAAGGTCATGGTATAATCTGTTTTAAAATGTCATGCAGTCATTGACGTGCTCATGTCATCAACTCAAAGCACATCCTTCTTGTCAGGGGGATAACCTTGTATCTTGAAGTTCTGTTGCTTTTTTTTTAAGACAACACAACTGGATTCCCAAAAACACACAAAAAGGAGTCATTTTTCTTTTTTAGCATGATTTCTGTAGTTTTACAATATGCTGCATTTTCTGGCATTATTGTTTGGTTGTGTTCTGGCATTACACTTCGACATTGCATTGTGTGTATTTTGCCATCACCCGTCCCAAGCCTGCAGTGTAATGCATGTATGGCATTTTTAAGGCAAGTGGTACTTGCAGAATATAAGCATATCTTGTCACTGTAAACTGGTCATTATCTGCCATTGGTGAATGGTGGTGCTTTTCAGTTAGCTCCTAGAGGGAAAGTATTGTTCCTTTTGTGAGAATGCATCAGTTCAGCACCTTGTTGTAGTCTGGTAGCATTCCCCAGCAATGGAAGGAATTAGCTTCTTCATCCACTGCTTTTTGCTGAAGCAGGTGTGAAATACTTCCACCATATTTCTCACTGGTTAAACATGGCCAAGGGGCAGTGAGAGCTTTACAGACTGCCACAGCTGTTTCTGCAGCGTGCCTGTGAGATGATCTTCATATTTTGTTGTAGAAAATAGGTTTTTTTTAATCTGGCTATTGCAAGAGAAATAAAAGTTCATAAGGCAAAGTGTGACAGTTAAGGAAGTTGTGTCACTGTATCTTCAGGGATCTCTGATACGCAATGAAAGCCACGTAGCTTTAGCAAAAATAGTTATATCTGCCCTGTGTTCTTCTGGGCTTGCATGTGCACAGTGATATCAATGTCAGGCCCATTCATGGTGGGACAGTCTGTAACCCAGTAGAACAGCAGCAGTACACTGAGCCTTCAAATTTCCAGTACTTCTCTGTCTTCTATACAGATGATCAATTCTTCTGTGCTTAACTAGGAGAGAATAAAAGCTTTTTAATGGCAGATGGGTGTACTGTTAAATCCCTCAAGGTCTGATCCTAAAGTGTTATACTGGAACCGCTCTCTGCCTTCTCATTTTTGTCATTCATGGTGTTATGCTATTACTTTGCTCATGTTTTTTCCATCTGTTGTTTCCTCTTGTGTTTTTGGGTTTTTTAACAGTAGACCAAATTTAAAAGGTGATGGATAAAGAAGAAATAAATTACATTAATAATTATAAAAGGTAGAATAATTTGTAACGTCATTTATGAACTGTAATCTTCATCGTGATTTATCATGTAGACCACTGGAAATTCTGTGTTATATATGTATGTAAGCATACATATGTGTGTGTATCTGTATGTGTGCATATGTATACATATATCTACACATATATATTTACACATTCATGTGTAAAAATACTTATTTTAATGATCTTTTTACCTATACTAAGAGCAAAGCACGTCGATGTGTATACAGTTACCGTGCATTTACATGAGACCCATACCGTTCCTTTCGGCGCTTACTGAAGACTCTGTGAGTGACCACAGAAGTTGTCAGGGCTTCAAGGCACAGCAGCTCAAGCTTGCTCTCAAGGATGAGCTCACGGTCACAGAGGGAGCAACTGTGGGGCAGGAGCTTGTGTGTCCTCCTTTGTTAAGAAATGGTCTCTGCTCTTCTGGCGAGATCGTCTGCAGGCCTGAGCAACATTAATTAGGTCAGTGAGGGCTGCCCTGATCACAGCAAGGCTGCTCCAGGATGAGCATAACAAGGGACAGTCGCCAGCTGCCTCGAAGAATTGTCTTGTAAAGCTTCAACAAAATGCAGGGTGTACCACTGAGCTCAGATGGACAAAAGCTCTGCTAGCTCTTTATAGTGTGGGTTAGGGGCATGCCTCAGGCAAGTTTCTGTTCTTTAGCTCTTACAGGTACAGACTTAACAGGGCCCTGAATGGGAAAAATGAGTTAGTGTTATGACAGTCATGGCAGGAAGGCTCAGATAAGATATAAAAGCTGTAAGTAAGTAGAAGGACTTGGAAGGATGTTTATTCTGCTTGTTCTTACTACTTTGTTTGATCCGTTTCAATGGAATATTTTCCCAGCATTTTGTTTGCTGGTAACTAGGTACAGCTTCACTGGAGAGAAAAAAAGACAAGGAATTTGTAAAGAAGTCTCTTGAAATTTGATATACCTCTGTCTTCAAGGAAAAAGTGAAGATCTACGTTGTGATTTTCCGTTGTGACTTTTTTTGTGGTGCATAAATGCTTTCCAAGTAATTCTAGGGAATGCACACCTAAAAGTACTTCAAGTTTCAGCCATTCTTCTTTCCTGAGGTAGTAAAAAATTCCTGTAGAGCTGATGGTTTTACTCTTGTCTTTCAAATAATCTGTGTTTAAAACCAATTTTGAATTCTCTGCTCCATGTTCTCTTCTTCAATGCTTTATCCTTCAGTGTTCTGTAAACTTTTGTACTTTCAGATGTAAACAGAGAGAGTATTATGGCAAAGACAAAAAGCCCAGAAACTGACTATCCTTTTTTTTTTTTTACCAAACGCTTTGGCCTTGAAACAGCTTTNAATTGCCCCTGAAGTGGGATGCCCTTTTCAGTTTTGGACAGGACTCTTTTCCATCCGAAATCATACAAGACCCTTCAAGGGAGAGAGGCTGGAATGGTGGTATCTAGGAGTTGAGGCCAGTCTCACTTTCCTCTTTACTCTTGTAGTAATTGCAGATGTATGCCTGAAAAAAGGACATTGCTTGATTTCCATATAGACTACACATTCACTACTGATTTTTCTGTCCTAGTAGATGATATATTACTAAATTGATCCATGAGGAATAAGGGTTATGCATGCTGCACTTTAAGTAAACTTAAAGGCAATAGAGAAGTAAGGTAGGAGATTATTAAGAAAAAAAAGACTGTAAGCAAGATGATCTGTGTTAAAGAGGTGAGGAGGAAAGACAAACATCCTAGTTCAGCTGTGTTGGAGTGGGTCCTGGGCTTCCACACTGAGTATGGTGGAACTGTTCTGGGCAGATATCAGTATGACCAATACCAGAATCTCACTAGTTGTATATCTGTTTCATGGAAGTCATGAGTATTGTAAAAATGAACCTGTTATCTTCAAGATAACACAAGGAGAGAAAGGGATTTACACTAAGACTGTACTTACCAAGATTTTGCTCCCCATTTTTTACTGGTGAGAGACTGTGTTCCCTTCTCTCTACCCCTCCCTGCATCCCCTCTGTGCTCTCTACCTCTTTAGGTTGCCATAGCTTTGATGATCACTTGACCTCCAAACAAGAAGGAGGAAAATCCAAGAATGTTGTGAACCTGGGAGCAATCCGCCAAGGCATGAAGCGCTTTCAGTTTCTGCTGAACTGCTGTGAACCAGGCACTATCCCCGATGCCTCCATTTTGGCAGCAGCTCTAGATCTTGTAAGTCGTTACTGGTCTGTTGTTACCTGCTGAAAGCATGTGCATATGTGGTGGTCCACCATCGTTCACTTCGTACCCCACAGAAAGAATGTAAAGCATCACAGCCCTGCCAGCTGGTGGTGGTGGTATTAGCTGGAGCTTTAGCATCTGTGAGTGGACAAGTTTGCAGACTAAATGGGTCCTATTTTATTACCTGGCTCCCCATAACTACGTTATTGCCAGTGCAAAGCTTGTATTGTTGTCTTCATACTTCACTCACAGATGCTGTTTCTGCTCCTACTGTCAATCTGCAGAATAAGGATTGAAGATTGGATAACTGCTTGGAGAGGTGCAGGAATTGCACGCTCGAGTTCTGGTGGAGTTATAAGTACATTAGGCAGCACTGAACTATTAGTCACCAGAGCCAGTCAGTGGGGAAGAAAAATGAGTGTGTGTGCTTTTAAATGTGGACATTTCTGATTTGCCAATGCAAATCAAAGAAGCGACACAATTCAATCCCTTCTTCCGATATTCTGTATCTCCTTCCTTCTTATCTTTGCAGTTGTGCTTTTTAGCAATCCCTCCCATTTCTAAAGCTGTGGCCTTCAGCCTGTGATTCATGAGCCAGTGGGGCTCTGTGAGGTGTTTATGTGACAAGCAAGGTGTGACAAATACAACTATGAAAAACCAGCCAGATATTAGTAATTTCTCTGCATGCTGCTTCTCTACTTCCTTCTGTGTTTGGCTGTGTGCAAGCTGAAAAAAGATTAAAAGCTGCTGCTCTCAGAGCATCCACATGCTCTCTGTTTTCTTCCTACGCCCCACCTCTCACCTGTGTGACTGCTGTGCCATTTGTGCTCAGTTTTTTTAAAGCTCACTGCTGGAGGTGTCAGGCTCATGGACTCTGCCTTCCTGCTAGCGCTGTGCCCTGACCTTTGCTGCATTGCCTGTTCCATGGCTGTAGGGATGTTATGCTCTGTGCACCACTCCTTTGTATCTTCATCTTAACCTTGCATTCTTGGTCTGCAGATTCAAGCATGCATTAATGTTGGTCTGGAGTTGCTGTTGTTGTCAGAGATAGATGTTCCCATCTAGCTCCATTTGGAGTGGTCCTCATCCGTCTTCCAACAGACACAGGTTTCATTCACTGTTTCCCACACTTCCTGACAGATTTTTGTTCCTCTGGATGGAAGCTGTGGATGCAGTGGCTGATAGAGAAGCCTCCCTGGTGGGTCTTTCCAGACAGGGTTGCAGTGAGCTCAGAAGGTGGCTTGCAACCTGCTGAGTGTGTGACACCCAGCTTCAGTCTTCAAGGCTTCCAGGCTGCCACCCCATTGCAAATTCTACACTAACAGAATTAGTAAGGTGTAAGGTGCACGGGCAGGAAAGAGCTCATTCCTAGCACGTTTGTCACCAGGATCCTTCTGAAGATGCACTACTCTGTGTTCTAGTGAATCAGAGGATAAAATGGGGTTTGGCAATTATGCCCGTATTGCCTGTAAATGTCTTACTTAATTTTTAAATTTCCCAAATGCCTAAGTACAGACCAGCTTACTCTGTGCCCATGCATGAAGTCAGCTGGAAACTACCAGTCAGAGTGAACTGTTTTGAAGTACTTGACTTCCAGACCTGGCTTCTGCCAACTAAAATGTAACCGTCTCTCCATTCCACTGAACGATGCAGACAGTTTTGGTATTAGAATTTCTAAAAGGTCTTCAGCTAAAGGTGAAGGAAACCTTGCTCTAATTACAGCCTTGAGAGACTCCAAGTACCTGTTCAGTTGGCATTTTGTCTACAAAGTATTGGAGATATATAGAAGTTAGGCAGTCACATACAGTGTATATTTTAAAAGAAGTCAGCCTTTCGTCTCACTGTACTGGTTAATGGCAATGGAAAATTCCCACATTATATGACAGTAGAGTACACCAAAAAGGAAGCATACTGGGTGTTTCAACTTCTGTTTTCAGGCCTTTGAAGTAATAGTTTGAATCAGGTCTGATGTGAATGAAAAGCTTCTTAAGTCATTTTGTCCAGCCTAGTTGCTAAGGCAACCTTTAAAAAATGAAAGGCAAACAGTTCCAGTTTCAGTGCTTCCATAATTTTTCTGAGCATGCTTTTTCATGCAGGTTTTCAAAATTCTATTGCAACAACTTTGAAATCTTCAATCAGCCTGGATGTTTGTACTGGTTTACCATACTGATTTAAAGAAATTAGAACAGTGAAACAAATGATGCATCCTTTTGGAGCTAATATTTTTTTCTGTATTAAAATGAGTGTTGCATTAGTTTGTATAACAATGAGTGTTGCATTTGTTAACATAACATAGCTGCATTGTTTAGCAGCTATGGAGTTAACGTATTTTCCTAGAAGCAGCATCCATACTTGAATGAATTTTTAAAACTACGATCAATATATGGATGTGCAAACATTCAGTGATAATTGGTACACTGCAGAAAGCTTCATCTTTATGTCCCCAGCTTAAATCCAGATTTTGCAATAGGAAAATTGTTTTACTTTGGGATATTTCAGTCTATGCTTAAGTTCATGTTAGGGGTTCCAATGAACTGCTGTCTAGGATTGTGTTACTATGTTACCTAAAGTATCCTAATTAGACTTCTGTAAATGACCAGCTTTTCTTTGACCAGTGTAACAGTGTGTGACATCTGTCAGCATTACATTTCTGCAATAAGATGTGTGAGCTCATTTGTTGTAACAAACAACGTAAATCTTTTATCCTTGTTGAAACGAAATAGTTGTACTGTTTTCTGGTAGGATTGTGTTTGAGATTAGCTACTAAGTACAGGGACAGTAGAAGCAATGTCTAAACTGCAAGAATACTTGTGAATATCCTGCCTCCATGTCACCCTGGGTCTTAGGCAGAGTCTGTTGTTCCCATGTCCCTATTTCCATGGCAGAAATATTTCTCTGTAGAAGTGCTTATGATTCGTAAGGAAGTCAGAGATTGCTACAAACAGGTCCCAGAGTAAAAGACTGGGAACCAAACCAAAGAACAGTGTCACGGCTTGTACTTGACTGTTTTGTAGATACAATCAGAGAGGGCTGAACTAACTGAAGCAGGCAATTCTCCAAAACACTAATTAATAATTTACTTGCAACCTGTCTTCATATACCTGCTAAGACAACTTTCATGTCAGACTTACTTTTGCTTAGACGAAGCAGAGGTAGCCACTCAGCACCTTTTGAGAGTACTCAAATTTACTTTGGCATCTGTTAAAAGTATATTGTTGGTATTACATGCCTTTCTTTTCTGTTTTGAAGAGACCAGAGCCAAAAATGAAGTTTTGCTCAAAGTGCCATGTGAACTTTAAGAAGGGACTCGAGGAAAATTGCCACTGATTGATTAGTGTCATAAAAGTCATTGTTCTTGAAAACAAAACTGGACATAAGTACTCTGTAATCATAAAACTGAAAAATCATGTTTACATGAACAGTAATGTGAATCTGTGAAATTCCAAATCCATTCTGTATTTTGTTCCTTCCACCCAGGTCATTTGCTCTTTAGAACAAATCAGGTTCTCTGTTGCAAAAATTCAGTGGGATGACTTGAATTGTTAACAAGCTGGTGAATTCATGTCAATTTATACAGTACAAGAACAATTTTCAAGGTGAAAAACAATATAGTAGGTCTAATGTTAAAACTGGACTTGTGAACAGTTGCATAAGCATGGACAGACTTGTGAGAGTATTGCTGCTGTGTCAGGTTTTGACAGTGACCACAGTAACTTGTGTTCTTTTCAGCTACACATCACCTGCCTGATTAATTTCTCTCCATTTGTGATGTGTTTCTCTGTTGTGTGAATCCATCTCTGTTCATTCTGTCACATCTCCATCTTTCTCTTGCTGCTGCTGCTTCAGGTTTCTCAGAGTCTCAGGTAAGCAATCACAGGGAGCTTGTGCCCTATGATGTTCACAAAGTCCTTCATGCAGGAGGTCTTTTCAGTGATTTCTAAATAATATAGTGATTTTTAATTAATCCTGCTCCTCCCCTTTGCCCCCCATCCTACATATCCTCCTTTAATTGTGGTAGTTGTGTGCTTTCATGTTTACAACACGTTTCTTTACAGGATTCCAGTATGCTAAGGAATTTTGATTTTATGGCTAGTGAACTAAACCAGTAGTAGACTAAGGCTGGGGCTTTATCTCTTCACATATGTCTCCATGGTTAAAGTTTTACTTTGTGAGAATAAAAGAATGAAATCCTCAACTATTCTGTGTTATATTGCATGTGATCAATGAGTAGTTTGTAATGTTTTTCCAGGTGCTAGATACTCGTTTTATTTCTGGTTAGTGAGTGTCTGCATTCAGATTTCTGCCTTCTTCATCAGAACATCATGGCAGCTTAAATCTTCCTATTCAAGAGAATCGCTTTTTTTTCCCCAACATTCATAAAAATGAGAGCAAAAGCTGCAAATGAATGTTGTGTTAATAATTCCTTAAATCAAAATTTAGGAGCATTGGTCCAAAATTTCTTGTTTTCAATTTTTGATTAAAACACTCTTGAATGCTCTATTTAATAATGTTCAGCAGACCATCTTACAGGGTCTCAGGGCCTGTCTAGTATTTATAGACCACATTTGGCAAGCCCTTCTTTATAAGCAGATGCTGATCTGCTTAAATTATTTCATCTGTCAGCATCTAAAAGTGTGTAACACACGTTTGTGCTCTGTGAAATCCCTGTTAGTGAACCTTTTATAGCCAGCTGGTAAACTGTAGGCACTGTTGTATTCTTAGTTGTATAAACTGCTGATCATAGGAGTTTTGGTTCTGAAAATTGCAGGAAGAAAGGGGAAAATTAAATGGAAATTAGGAGAACCATTTGCTTTTTAGTCACTTTCCATGTCTGTAAGGATGTTATTTTGGCAGTTTAGACTGCTGGGAAAAAAAAGCTACTTCTGAGTCTAAGCTACCCTTTAGGAAACAAAATTCCTGTGTCCATTTTTTGAACATTTCAGAAAGTTTCAGGATTCTTCATTGGTCTGACGTGTGTCTTGCTGTGTGATTTAATACAAACTAAGATACACTCAATATCATTTCTCCCATTAAAGTGATTCTTCCAAGCCAGGAGCAGCAGGATTTTCCTCTGTAAATTAGTCAGTCCTTTCAAAACTCAGCTGCCTGTTTTTATTTTGGTACTGAATTGCCTGACTCTTGCTAAGGCAATTGAAATTTGGCCAGTGAAATTTTGTTGAATTACACCAGAGTAATATATCTCTGTCTCCACAGATATTAATTATAATATTAATATTCCAAGTTTTAACAAGCTTCCTTTTATGCTTTCATCCCCAAGATTCAGAAGCAGAACCTAAAGTGACAAATACTAGGATTTGTGTGGCCGTGGTGTCATTTGCTCCTGCAATATTTGCAACCTTAGTAGCAAAGGTGAAACTGAAACTTGACTTGTTCGTGCAGTAACAGTGCTAGATGCACACTTCTGCTTTTGCAGTTAGATGGTTTCTGAAGGAGAACATTACAGACGGGTATAATGTTCTTTTTAAGTTTATATTGTGTTTCTTTGTGCCCCTCTAGTGTTTGGACTGAGCAAGACTGTTGAGTGTTTATGAGCTCGCGTTTTAGTAGCTCCAGAGGCAAGACTTATGTGAGACTCTGGCGTCAGCTTTTTACGGAGAGATTGCTCATACTGTGTGACTCCTTGGCAAGCTTGCGAAGCAGTTTTTAAAGGGCAGAATACTCTGATGGTCGGGCAGTTTTTCCCAATGTATTTTTGCTTTTAAGGTGTTTTTTTTGCGAACATTTCAGGAAGCTCCTGTAGTGGCACGAGCGGCCCTGTTCCTTGAGTGCGCACGCTTTGTTCACCGCTGTAATCGTGGCAACTGGCCCGAGTGGATGAAGGGCCACCATGTCAACATTACTAAGAAAGGCCTGTCCCGTGGCCGTTCTCCTATCGTGGGCAACAAAAGGAACCAGAAGCTGCAGTGGAATGCAGCTAAGCTCTTCTACCAGTGGGGAGATGTAAGTGTTTGCTTCTCTTCTACTTACATTAAAAAATGTGGCAAAATATAAAGGTAGTTGGTTCCTACACAGAATTTCAGTCCTTGTAAGATGGAGACTCAGAAGCCTTCCTTCCAGCTTGAACTTCACAGCCTGCCAGGATCACCCATTCTCCTAAGGGAAGTGACTTTGCTAGGACATGTTCTCTCCATGGATCTGTTTGGCCCATTCTCCTTTTTCCAGCACTTGTCGTATGTGAATGGCTAAGGAAGAGGGAGAATGTGGGATGTAATACTACTCTCTATTTTTCTTGCTTCCAAATATATTTAGCCTAGGGCTCCTTGAACTAGGTGTGGTGCTGTATATTTAGTAATGAGTTTCTCTTTGCCATACTTAATTCGGTTTCTCTTTGCAGCCATACAGACTGTTAGTGCTTATAATTCTTCGGCAAGAAATTCTACAGAGCTACTCTGAGTCATATAAAGAATTGTCTCTTTGTTTGGCACTTGAATCCTTCAAGTTTTATTTGATTGTGATCTCTTACCATACAGGAGTGAGGCAATTGCCTTGTCTGGCCCTGTGAATGTCACTTGCAATTTCCTTGTAAAGCTCCCAGGATATGATTGATGAATGTCTGTCATGTATACAGGTCATTTCTCACGTCTCAAAATAGTGGGAGAAGTTCCTTTGACTGGTTACAGATGTCTTTCTGGAAGTGAGCTTTGTGCTTCTCACCTCTTCTAAAAACCAGTGATTTTTACAGTGAGCGTCATGATTCCTGTCCCCCCCCCCAAAAAAAGAAGACATAAAATTCAATACTTACAGAAATTTAAAAATCATGTTCTGCCTTGCTGACCTGAATTCTTGCAGGTTAAACCAGTACATGCTTCTCAGTGGAGCACATTGTAGGGAGCCTCAAAATCAAGCTGACCATATCAATACACTCCCACCATAGAACAGCCCAGGGGGAGAATCCCACTCGGGTCTTAGAACCGAGCTTAGTATATTCACTGATCTCCTCCTTTCTTTCCTAAAGCTAACTCAGAAAATGCTACCTGGTCATCCTACTCTCTGGTGAAGTCCCAAACACAGGAGGTTATCTTAATAACAACACAAATACCAAAGTTCCTTGAAAAAGTAAAGAGGGTGAAGGTATTTGCTTCTATATTCTATGCAGTCACTGCCTTAGCCTGACTCCTTTGAGAACTCCTTTTAAGTGGAGAGCATAGGATTACACAGTTACTGAATTTTTGCATGCTTTCAGACAGCCAGAACTATCCATCTCTGTTTGTAGATGCTATCCTTCTAGACATTCCCTTTTCTCAGATTCTAAAAAAATGAAATCAAGAGAGACAGTAACTGTTAGAAGACAGTTAGATTCCCCCTCAGCTATCATTTTTAGTAACTTATATACCTGACCTGAGAAAAGTCCAGGAAGGTTTTCTTTTCATGATGTCAGAAGTTCTACCACGTAATTCAAGGTCATAAGAAAGGAGCATCGGAAAACTGAGCATAGGCAACTTATCATAATTGTCTTCCCCTTAACTTTGATGTTGTCATAAGACTTAATCTGGATGCATTCTCCATTCCAAGACTAGTGTGTGTTTGCTGCTGCTTAGGAACATTTCAGAAGGGAAAAGCCTTACATTTACGTAACCGTAAGGCAGGATAAGGTTTGGAGAGTAGTTTTAGAGTGTGAATTTTTTCCTTTTCCTGCAAGGTGTCTTGCTGTTCATTCATATTTCTGATTCTTCTCACTGAAAGCCAGAAGAATTTATTTGCCCACAACATCACTGGCCCCACAAAAGACTCAAGCCTTGAGACTGGCCTGCACCTAGCGCTGCTTCTTTTTATGGAATACGGAGCAAGGCTGGTCCTCTGGCACTGCTCTTCCTCCCAGAAGCTCTTTCAGGTGATGCTGGCTGCAAGGATGAGCAGCAGCCACCAGTCAAGCCTGGAAGGTGGGGCCTCTGAAAGCTCCTCAGGCAGCTCGTTTTTTGGCTCTGAGCAGATTTCAACCAGTTTGAATTATGAGGAGAACTGGCTTCCTGTGGCTGAAGTACACGCACCTGCTGTAGGAGACACTGCTGTTTCTCTGCTAAATCTTGGACAGTAAGAAAATAAAATAATCTCTTGAACAAAGGGAAAAGAATATTCAGGAAAGACTCTGAATGCACTGAAGTTTTTTTCTATTTTTTTTCTTGCAGTAAATAAGGTTGGAAATTTGTGCTAATTATGGATTCTTGCTTGTGGATCCTTGCTTATGGATTCATTGTTCACTAATTGTAATATACAGTGCTATTGTCAAAGTTTAGTCAGACCAAGAAAGAAGGTAAATCTTTTTTTCTACCTCAACTGCTTTAATTTGGCTTCCCTAATAGCCATCAGAGACTCACAGTGGTGAAGCCTTTCCACAGGAGGTGAGATTTGGACTGCCCATGGCAGCGATGAACCTTTTGAATCAAAATACCTGACTTGTTCTGCTGTCTTTTGAAATAATACAATGTTGAATCTACTCTGATCAGGTTAGTCTGTCCCTTCCTTTGACTAGTTCTGTTAAGAGGACTTTTGGTTTTGCTTCTCTGCTTGCTAGAAACCCAAAACTACAGAAAACACACGTCAGGAATTCAGTGCTCATTAGATGGGAGGCTGTTGGATTATGTCTTACTGCTTGAACAGTAAGGTGTAAGGCTTAACAGTAGGGTGGGTTACACAGCATAATTAATATGTGATAAATTACTGTTTTATGGACAGGTATGCAGAACATTTCTTCCTTTAAATGCCTGAGGTACGAAAGGCGAAAAATTGTGAGGTGTGTGCAGTTCCTTTAGCAGTGTACAGGCTCAGAGATAGCTGAGACTGACAACTATTTGTATCAGCATGCAAACTAGAACAGCATCACCTTATTCTCTTTGTGTATCAGAGTTCAGAGGAAGTGTTTAATAGCAAGAACAGTTATAATAAATGACCATTTATGTATTTCTGTGTCACTTCAGCCATGGCGGGAAAATAATATAGTGCTGGCATGACCATCAGTTCTGACTTGTAAAATATTTAGAAAACACCCTTAGTATCTTTGTCTAAAACTATCCCATACTCAAAAAGACCAAATGGCCAGTGCTGATGAAAACTCTGTAATTTAAAACATCTCTTCCCTCACAAAATGATATCACAGGATAAAATTTCACATACTTACCTGAGTTCTACTCATGTAAGTGCAGCAAAGAAAATCCAGAGAATTCTTAAGAGCTCTCAAGTGTCTTAGCAGGAAAGCAATCTCCTTGCTAACACACCCTTACCTATAGTTTGCTGACAGCACCAAGAGGGCTGTTTACATGCTGATAGTGATGCTGGCAAACAGCCACGATAAACAATCAGTGCCTTTCTGGAGAATGTGAGATGGAAATCTGACTGACTCTGCTCTTTCCATGGATCCTCTGTACACCATTACCCTTGCACCTTCCCAGCTCCTATAAGCATACTCTCAGCTCATTTTGGAAATTGCATCAGGGAGGTTCTCCTTTAAAGATGGAAGCAGGCTTTCCCATGGGCATTTAACTGTCTTGTGGAGGAAATAAGGACTGTTACTGGATTCCTAATTCACAGCATAGTTTCTTAAGCAGAAGTCCTACATTCTCAGTGGAAAGACTTAGCAAAAATCTGGAATAAATATATCAAAGGAACAAAGAAAAGTGGAAGAAATTAATACTTCATAATGACCTAATCTCCTTCTGCCTGTTATGTGCCAGTTTGGAGGGGTTTATTGTTTAACTAAATTTGCTAAAAGTTTTCATCCTGAAATTTGACATGTTGCAAATTTTTGTTGAAAAAGAAGGGGAAATAAATTATAGTAATGATAGCAATTAGTCTTCTGTCATCCCTTTCTCCTCTTCAGACAATGAAAATAAAGCCAGGGAATCCTGGTTAGGGTGAAATTCTCACCTCCTGTGCTTCTCTTTCTCCATCTGCAGGCAATTGGTATCCGCCTCAATGAGCTGTGCCACGCTGAGAGTGAAAGCCCTGCCAACCTGCTTGGCCTCATTTATGATGAGGAGACCAAGAGGCGTCTGAGAAAGGAGGATGAGGAAGAAGACTTTTTAGATGACAGTAAGGAGACTCCCTTTACTACAAGAACCCCCGCTTGTAAGAACCTCTGCTTTAGGAGCACTTAATATTTTTTCTCTTTGCATTTTCTTGCCGCCCAGCTGTATTTCCCAGTCCCTCACTTTCACCCCTGCTTCCTCCCCTGTTCTTTTTGTGCCTGGATGTAAAACATGACAGATGTGTAACAGTACTGAAAGACTTGGATGGAAAAGGGAAGGGGAAACTAGGCAGTGAGCTGCAATTCCTGTACCCAGAAACCACAGTTGTAAGCAGGGTCATAATTTATTTCTTGAGCCTTGCTGTCATCTGAGTGTCAAAAGTGGTTCAGGCTCCCTTCCTCACAGTTACTTCTGCCAAAATATTTCAGATCAGACGCTTTTCCATTTCTGAACATTGAAGGGTCAATTCACCTGATATGAATTGGCACAGCTCTGCTAAAGGCTTTTAAATCTTTATTTCAGTATAGTGCCTGTTTTCCAGGCAGAAATAAAAAAAAAAAAGCATCATTAGAAATCTGATGTAACCAGACACATTTGTGCCTGTGTGTACATAACGGTGGAAAAGCTGTGACAGATCACTGATTCTGAAAGTCTGTATAGGCGTGCAAGTTATAGCAAACCCCGTGAACCAAAATAAATTGTCAAAGCACATCCTGTTGTAGCTGTAGGTGAAGGTGGTAACAAACATTATTTGCTCTTTAGACACCATGAGGCCCCCCTGTATACGTGTGTGCTGCAATTTACTGGTGCTTGTCTGTGTGTACTGTTGTTCCCCATTGGATGTAGTGTGCTGGCACTGTTTATCTTCTGCTTTCTCTCTCCATGGTTCTGGATTTGTTCTTATCACTGCATAAAGGCCCACTTTGGAGGAGAGAGAAGCTGGTGGGAAGAGTGACATGGCATTTATAAGAAATGAGCTCAAGGGAAGGTCTTGGCCCTAAGCTAGAGCTTCCCATGTGCCACTGTGTGGTGTGCCAGTGCTGGCAGCTACAGGAACATGTGTGGCTGTTCTGGATCATCCCTTTAGGGGATATAGCCAAAGCAGGAGGAGGTTGCCTACCAAAGATTTCTTCTCTTGCACCACGAAATGAACAGCTGCATTCTGATGACTGAGTGACAGGATGGGCTTTCTATTCCCTGTTCAGCCGGTCATACCAGGCACTAAAGGGGATAAGGAGCTGCTTTAAAAGGGTACCCTGAGACAAGCAAACAAAGATCAGGTTCTGGTCTAGAAAGCCATTTAAAAGCTCAAGTGCTCTCCTGAAAACCAGTGTCTGAACATAGCTGATCAGTAGTCTTGCTGTAGGCAAGGGAGTTTTCAAAAGCTGCTCTATATGCTGTAGGAAGTAGACCAAAGAGCATTAAATATGCAGTTGGATATTCCATTACACTGTATGTTTCATTTGCTTTTGATAGTTCAGATTATTTTAATCTCTACAAAGTCCGCAGTTCGTTACTGGTGATGTTTACAGGGGGTTTGGCAAGCATCTCAGATCTGGTTTCATCTGATCCCTGCAGTGTCTTCTCACTTGTTTGGTTCAGTCTTTTTCTTTGCAAAAGCAATTAGATCACTCATGAGAAAAGCAAGTAAAAACACTAATTTCTCTGAAGTGTATGTAAATAATAATATCAGGAATAATTTAAAAATGGGTGTGGTTTGTTGTTGTCACAACTAAC
>WAAG01068492.1:299-27827 GCA_013390105.1 Tichodroma muraria | reverse complement strand
CTCTTGTGTCTCCCAGCTTCAGAACTCTCGTAATTTCATTTTTCTTGACATTATTTCACTAAAGCTTCTTTATCTTTTCTGCTGAATATACATTTGATTACTAAATTTAGTGCTTCTCTTCACATGACCTATTTCTTTCGAGTCTTAGTGTTGTTGCTCGGATACGCTTTTCTACATGAGACACTCGGTTTCATCTTGCTTTTTTTCTGTGCTTTGGGCAATACAAATGGGTTGTTATTGAATATTTGTTTTGGTTTTTAAATGTAGTAGTTGGTTTGCCTGGCACCTTGGTTTCAGCAGAACTTGTGTCTTTGATTGCAGATCTGTGGGTTTAGGTATAGTATACCCTGTGTAACATCGAACACCTTACCATTGCATTTCTTTACAGTCAGTTACAAAAATGGCACAATTATGCCAAGTAAAGGCCAATCATTGTGTAACTTATGAGAATACTAATATTTAGAGATAAACAGAGAGATTCAATTTCATTTTTGTAGTGCTGTGGCTGCAAGTTATTTCTGGGAACACCTTACATGAATTCTTCTGTTTTGGGATCAAGTTTTGGGATCCCTAGTCATGGGATAGGGAAAGTAACTATACAGAATGAATAAATAAAGCATTTTAATTGGGACTGAAGTATTCTTACTCCTTTATGAAGTTTTGCTTATGCCATTTTGAAAAAGGTGTAGTAACCCAGGACAAGAAGAAGAAGTGGAAGGAAGGGTGGCAGAGACTTTCAGAGTTAAAGAATAACTATGTTATTCTTTCATGTGTGGAGACGTTAAATAGTTTAGAATTCTTGACCTAGAAAAGTGATGATGGCAAGCAGTTCAAGAAAAATCTTTAAAGCAATGGGTGGTGTGGAAAGGTAAACAAGAAGCAAGCATTCACAAAACCTCACAATACAAGAACTAGGAGCATCCTATGAATCATGGTATAGTTGAAAAAAATCATCAGGAAGTACTTTCTCATGTGACAGAAATAGTGGAATGTGGTGCTGTTGAAGACTGAGGAGACAGAACTGTAGATAAGGGACTAGGCAATGGGAGGTGTCTCTTGACTGGCATTGAAGATAGTGGCCAGGGACAAATCGCATCTCAGTCCTTTGGTCACTGATTGGTGGAAGCCTAAGAAAACAACAAGAAGCTTCAGAGCATGTTGCTAGATTTTTGCATGGCTTGTATTCTGATTCATATAATGTATAAATCTATATAATGCCTGGCCTATGCTGCTGCATCTACACTGCTACTTGTAACTATGCTAATTGGATTTCACATTGGATTAACATTTACCTCCCTATGCTACAGGCATATCTTGATCTTGTTGTGTAGGGTGTTCGGTCATGTAGAGCAATTCCGAGAAGAAATGGGAAACTTTCAAAGTTTACTCTTGTCTAAACGTTCCATGTGCTTACTGGTGTGTGGCCAAGTAATCATACTGATGTGAGTGTTTGTTTAATACTGTGTGTTTTCTTTGTGGGCACACCCGAAGTTTCATTATGGTTTGTACTTCTGGAGAAATAGTAGAAAGATGTATGTATGAAGGTGTTACTGTAGGCTGTGAAAAAGAAAAAAATAATGCTTATGCTTGCTAATCAAAATGAGAAAAATGTATGCAGTCATGTCCTTGATGGGTAACTTCCTGTGTAGGGAACTGTTGGCTTTTGAGGCTGAGGCAGAACACTCATCTCTTGAGAAGACAGATAAAATGCCCATCTAGCTAGAGAAGCCAAAACCTAAATAAGCTGCTTAAACATATCTGTCTAATACTGTTTTCACTGCTGTGTGGTGTATCTGTCCTTTACTACTCCCACTGTTGCTTCAGAATGGTGCAGATCTGTCTTCAGTCCCATGGTGTCTCTGCCAGCCCTCTGCAGATATCTTTGATACCCAAGGGTGTGTCAAGTGGCACTAGATCATGCAGATAATCTCTGTGAGTGGCAGGTGAAAGGTCACCTGAGGAGCTTTGGCTCACACTCCTTCAGGTAACAGGAGTGTGGAGGAACCTATCTGGGGAACCAATTCCTCACCTAGAAATGTCAGAGCACTGATGTGCAGCCCTGAAAATATAAACATTTATACTTCAGTTACATGGGCTGAACTTAGTGGAGTCAAGACAAATAAATCACACTAAAAAATCATGTGTGTGTGAGTTATGTGAGAATGGACTCCACACTGTATAGAGTACAGTACTGGATCCATTACTTGGATTCAATTTTTATTTGATTTTGGTATCTAGTATGGAAAAAGCTTTAGTAAAGGTCAGTTAAAGGCTAAGGTATAGTTTCTTCTGGTCTTTTAAGGAACTATAATTTTTTTACAATTTTCCTCCTTATTCAGATATGTTCAAATGATGTTGAATTTGTCCTATACCAAACACGTACATTTAAAATAACAAATAAATGTATATGGCTTTTGAAATTAAAACCCCCCAATTTGGTGAAGTATCTTTATTACCCTCTGTATCCCTCATAAAATTGAATGATGTCACAGTGAATAAAACAGTAATTAGATGTAATCGTCCCATGACAAATAAATAAAAAAAAAAAAAAACAATAATTGCAGATCTACACAACGTAATCAAAGAAGACAGTAATGTATAAAGTAAGCTGTGAGATGTCCATAAAAATAATTTAAATTATATTGTGCAAATAATATTACATCTTACCGTATGACCACTGTATTTTTTAAATCAGTGTTAACATTTTTGGGAAACTTAAGCATATCTTTTTCTTCATATTTATCATACAACATTGCTTTGGTCATACAACAAAGTCCCATGAGTATATTGAGGTCTCCTGGAAGACCATTTAACTAAATGGGGCACAAATACTGTCCATTAAAGGCAAAACACCTTTCACCTTTGAATTTAAGGTCCTCCTTTAAAAAAGTCAGAGAGGAATGTATATTTGATTATTTTGCTAATGATCAAGGAAAAAATCCAATGTATCTGGTAACTCAGTATTGCTTATTAACAGGTGCCTAAGCAAAGGATATGCAAAATCCAAGTATATTCCCAACATGTCTTTCCTCTGGCTAGATGATGCTGATATTTATAGTATTCCAGCATGCTAGGTCAGTGCTGCCAAATGGATCATCACCTTCAGTGCAGGATACTGTTACTGACACCATCTATTATTGCCAGTACCCATCTTAATTCTGCCATTTACCCATCTCCCTGCTTGTAAGAACGTTAAATGCCCAGAGTGTTTTAGATCAGATGTTTTAGATGTTTCCAACCTAGGTTAGTGTGAGTTTCCAACTTCTCCGAATTGGTAAAGCTCTGTAGCTGCGCACATTCTCAGCCATTTCAGAGTGCACAACCACATGAAGCTGGAACTGGCCCAGAACAGCCTGTTCTACCAGTTGTTGCACAGATCCGTATTTCCAGACATACAAAGATCCTCAATTCAGCAGGTCCTGCCTATCTGACGTGGAAAACCATCTCTCTGAACATATTGTTAAATACCACTAAGGGCAGCTTTTCAACCCTTGCCACCAGTCCTTTTTAAGTACGTGAGTGGGTGCCTAAGGGATTGCATGTGTTACTTGTGCACTTACACTTGGCATGGTGACTGCTTGTGGACACCTGAAACCACCTCACTTAGTCTGGAGGTGGGATTTCAGTTCAGACAAGCTGGTTCAGCTGGGAGACAGAACCAGCCCTGCTTCTTACTCTTACTTCTGTTAGCAAGATGTCAGCTTCAGAGTGACAACATAAATGGGTGCTGACAGTCACTCAGCATTTCCCAGCATTTCCAGAGTGTCCGGAAGAGCAGTCAAGTTCTCTCACAGTCAAGTGAGAAAGAATCATGCCGTTGCAGGTGTGGATTTCATAAAGCAATGGATGAATCCTCCCACACCTCCGCACAGGCCTCCACCAGGTCATTCCCTGCTGTAGTCCAGGGAACTGGTGCTATTAGTGCAGCACTGCAGCTTCTCTCACGGCCACCAGTCCCAGGCACCTGGGAAGAAGCTGTGGCTGTCTCTAAGAAAGGTGCATCTCTGCCTGCACTGCGGGTCCATGCTGTTGTGTGTGCCTGCCCTGGGGCCTGCCTATCTTGTGTGCCTCCAGGGCAGTGTGTTCTTGCCACGCAGCTCAGTATGGCCAGGGTGTGCACCTGCAATGCATGGCCCTGCACAGAAGAGAGAAACCTTCATCTGCTGACTTTGTGTAGAGCCTCCACACACCCCAGTACTGCAGTAATGTACAAATGCTCCCATGAGTTCTAGGGCCTTACATGCAGTACTAGTGAGACTCGCTGTGACTCACATACAGCTTTAAATACACCCACTCACACCTAGGCTGGACTGACTGAGATTGTCTGTACCCAGACACCTGACACCCTCATTAAATCTGAAGTGAACACAGACTCCTGGTTATATAACATAATGCCAAAGTAAAACATTATTTTTCCTGAAAAGGGAAGAAACCCCAAACGGAACTTGTATTCCATTCTCCGTTTGCAGTACATGACTTCAGATCCCCCAGGCAAAAGCTTTTTAAGGGCAATATTAATTGTTAATCCTTTTTTGACTTGTACTTGACATTTGACATTATGTATGGAGAATTCTTTAATATAATGTTTTGCTTAGATTATTTCACTGTAGTACCAGCACAAGGGAGCACTCCCTTCTGCAACTTAAAACAGGGCAAATACTACACTCTTCTGCCATTCTCTCTTGACAAACACTAGACATCTGCTTCAGAAGGAACTGAGAACAGAAATAGAATTTCTGTTTTCTACCACATTGCGCTTCTAATTGCTGATTGGAGACGATTTTTACTAAAATAAATTCTTCCTAAAATTAGGTTTGCTATATCTGAGTGTGCTTCAAATCAGATTATAGAATTATAGACTTCAGAAATAAAAGAGAGATTCAAAGACCTTGATAAAATCAATGTTTTTCTGTACAGACTCATACCACTAGATTTTAAGTGAAACACTTGATACTAAGAAAGATAATATACTAGTCTCTAATTAGTAATTAGTTGGAATTTTTATAAAATATCTTTAACATTACAAATATTTTGTATCTAGTGTTTTTGAATGTATGACTTTAGCAGACAAGTCAGGTTAAACATTGTTTCAGATTCACTTTGAGTGCCTTGTGTTCCCCCGAACTGCCAGAAGATATCATATATCTTTATTACCCTGTGCTCTGAACATTTGATGACAGCACTGGGACCCACGTGAACGCGGATGTTGAAAAACTGTACCTGACTTTGCATTCAAGGAACTACCTGGATACCAAAAGTACATGCTGAACTAGATCAGCACATGCAGTCTGTTAACAATAGCATATGCTCACCTCATAGTTCTGTCAGTACTTTTCTTGTCATAGAAGATCACAGCAAAAGGCTTTCTCTTTTGACTCATACCATTTTTCTTTAATAGCTAGTCTTACTCCAGTAATTGCTAAAATGTTTCACTGAATCTTTCAAATGGTGCTATTTTCATTAGTTCAGTATTTTTTTTCTTGTTGTTGGTTTCTAAGGGAGCAAGGGCCATAATTTTGTGAAGTCCAATGATCACATTTATATTTTGATCAAAAAATTAAGCGTGATTTATTCAAGGCATGCAGTTTTTATTTCTGTTCTGAAGTCTTTGATGAGTAAACACCTGTATGCATGAAATTGGGGTCATCTGAATATGCAGGCAAAGATATGAATCTTGAGTATGTAGATGTAGTATGTAAAACTAGACCGACATCAATAATAATGAAAAGTTTGAGCCCTTAGAAATAACAGTTAATAGCAGTAGTATATCTGTAATTTTGTAGTTTTATAGTTTTGTCATTTTCAAAGCAATGGTGAGAACAGTCAAATAAACAGGTGTACAATTCATACCAGGGGATAGCAGTTAAACAAAGAAATTATATGCAGTCTTGGAAATGTATCTTACAGTGCAACATGTATACTGCATGAAAGAAAAACAGATCTCAGTGTCTTTAGATTTAAAACTGTTGGACAGCTGTCAAATCTATGATTGCTTTGCCAGCAGTATGCCAGTGTTACAGCCCTTGCCTAACTATAGAAGTGAATGTATTTCCCTAGAGAAATCAGTTTATGACACTGCAAAGAATCAGCTAGAAAACCTCCAGAACTCAACTTTTCATAATCAAGAGCTCCATAAAAGACCAGTTCCCGAGTTATACTTCAAGTTACTTAAAAATTAGAGTAAAATGGATTGTATAGAGGTGTGGCATTTGCAATCAATATAGATAACCTCAAGAAGTTGTCTGTAAGAACACATTAAATAGTTCACAAAGCATGATAAAAACCACCATGTACATATCTGATGTCATTTGGAATGGCTGCTGGTGTTCCTTCTCTCTGATTTTGATCTGCCTTAAAGCCTCATGCTATGGTTGTCCAACAGCTGAATGCAGGCAAAAGAGGTGAAAGACAACTGGAATCATTAATTTCTTCAGCCCTCCTACAGCAATTCCCATTCATAATTCAGAATCCTCAGCACAGGACTGTAAGGGGATTTATCATGTCATTATCTTCAGTGAATGTTACTTTGAAGGTAGCGGCTGGAAGGACTTTTACTGAATAACAAATCCCTGAACTTGATGTGCCCAAAGCTTGTTCAAGCTCTTTCAGCTTTTTAGAATAATATTCATTCAGTTTCTAAATCCAGGCAGAGATATTATTAAAACAGGTATTTGAAAAACACAAAAGGCTGAAAGGCTGCAGGTATCAGATATACTATCAGATAGTATGGTCAGGGACTGCCTCTGTGAGGCACAGCACCAGGCATGGCAACGTGAGTACTGATGAATCCAGACTGCATATTTTGTTAGAATGTGTTAAATTATACTATCCAGTAAATCATAGTAATTAATCAGTTGACTGAGAAGTACTGTTTCTAGCCATGCACTAACAGATAAACCAAGCATGTTCTGCCCAGGTGAAATGACAGACACCGTTCTCTACAAAACAAAATACGCAAAGAAATAAAATTATCTTAAAATTGAAATATACAAAATGTACAGCTTTTTGTTTTGTTTTGTTTTCCTGTTTTTGCAGCCTAAATGCAGCCTAGATTGAGGAAGTCTCCAGATGAGAGAAAAAAAGGGTGTTGTATGCCAGTCACTGAATGGAGGAAGTCCAACTGAGTGTATTGAAAATTCCAGTGATGAGTTACTTCTGACTAGACTGGTGATCATAGGACATAGGATGCTATTCCACAGCAGGTGGATGGTGAAGTCTAGTAAACTACATTCTTTTAGGAATGAAGGGACAGCTAATAGAAACAGAAGACCATATAGATTAATCAGAAGCACTAACCTCAGTAACGTCATGGCTCCATTTGTCTAAATGCAGCAAAATTCAGCCTTTTTGCTCCTAACACTATTACAATGATGTTAACTGGACCGCAGTGGTTAATTGTGAAGTTTTTACATGAATTCATGTATTATTTCCACAAATTCAGGGAGGCTCTGTAAACCAAGATTCTAGCTCGCCATTTGAGGAATCCTAAATGTTGGCACATGCATCTCAGAAGAAAATCAGAAAGGATGTATGTTTTCAAAGTTCTGCAATGAAATTTTGAAACACTTCTTCATGTACAGTAAAATTACTGAATTTATTCACTTTCCCAAAACATAAAGGTCACTTGGCTTGCTGGATCTCCCTCATCATTGCCCAGCTGTGCAGGCTGCTCTAATACTGAGGAAATAAACATAGAATCATTTAGGTTGGAAAGGACCTCTAAGATCATTGAGTCAACTGTTAACCCAGCAATGCAAAGTCCATCACTAAGCCATGTCCCCAAGTGCCACATCTACATAGGTCTTTTAAATACCTATGGAGATGGTGACTCAACCACTTCCTTGGGCAGTCTGTTCCAAGCCTTGACAACCCTTTCAGTGAAGAAATTTTTCCTCATATCCAATCTAAACCTTCCCTGGTACAACTTTAGGCCATTTCCTCTTGTCCTACTGGTTGCCTGGGAGAAAAGGCCAACCCCCACCTTGCTACACACTCCGTTCAGGTGGTGGCAGAGAGTGATAAGGTCTCCTCTGAGTTTCCTTTTCTTCAGGCTAAACAATCCCTGATCCCTCAGCTGCTCCTCGTAGGACTTGTGATCTCATCCTTGCACCAGCTTCATTGCCATTCTTTGGACTTGCTCCAGCATCTCAATGTCTTCCTTGGAGTGAGGGACTTAGAACTGGACACAGGACTTGAAGTGCAGCCTGACCAGTGCAAAGTTCAGGGGGAGATCACTGCCCTATTCCTGCTAGTCACAGTACTTCTGATACAGGCTAGGATGCTGTTTGCCTTGGTAACTTTATTTTTCTTTGCATATAAATGATGAATAACATCTTATGCATGTTTTATCTTTTACTTGCTCCTCCTGGGTAATAATTTGAGAATGGCTTCTCTCACTTCTTCCTGGCTTAGGCAGGCTGATCCTCCTCTTTTTACGTTGTATCCATTTTGTTTGACAGGACAGAGCTTTTTGTTCCCTGATGATCTTATTTGGAAATAGATACCTGAGTTAAATGTTTCTAATCAGACAGACACAGTATGAAACTGAAGAGATGCGTCTGCGTCTTCCTTGTACCTTACAGATTACAATCAATCAGCTTTGTTGCTCAGTGTTTATGAATCAAAGCTTTCATAGTTTGACACAAACAGTACTTGTACTGCCTGAACACACTTATGTGAAAATTCCTGTCAGAATGTAAAAATTGTGCCAAGGGTGACTCAAAAAATAACCTACCCTCCATTTGCAGGAATGCAATTTAATAATGTTTATTATGCTTTTGGAAAAATCCTGTATAATCTGACAAAAAAAGGTCATTGAAAATTGGTAAAATGTCGCTGTATCTTACTCTGACAAACACATTGATTGAAATTTAATTACTAAATTTTAATGTAATTGTTATTAATAATATAATAAGGTGATTTAATGTTAGCCTTAAACTTTAGGTATCTCATCATCCATTTTGCACTAATATGTCATTAGCTTGTGAATTAAAAGAATGTTTTGCTGTTAGTTGCTCCTTACTTTTATGATAACACAGCGTTCCAGTATGGCTCAAAACCTAGGTAAATCTTACGAGAATGATTGCTATTATATATGACTTGAGATAAGAGTCAATATTAATCTCATTATGTGACTATGTGAAGTATGGTTATCATCCTGCACAGACATCTACATGCATTTGAATTAATGAGGATTGCTGTATGGAAAAATGCTTTCCTTGTGCCAGCTCTTTAACCTTTATCTGAGTTTATTTAAATCACTGAAAGGGAACAAAGCAAAACAAACAAAAAGTGGGTGGTTTTCTATGGAGCTGGTAAATTGAATGGACTCAGAAATGGATCTGGTGAATGCCAGAGTTAGCTTAAGTGTGGGGCAGAGCCTTAGATCTGACAATCTGACAATTAAGAAATTATAATGGTGGACTGATAGTGAGATCTCACCCTTTTAGTGGCAGTGAGATGCTGGATGGGCTCAGCTAGCCATTGAACTATACCCAAAATATGGTTTAAGTTTCAACCAGGTGTAAAAGCTAGTTTCACTTCATGGTAAGATAATGGGTTTTTAATTTAGTTAAGTACTGTGGTAGTCATTAGTCCAGGGAGAAGACAGTTAACTGCAGAATAAAAATAAATCCTCTGCTCTTTAAATTTTCATGGATTCTTCTTTTGTCTCTTTTTTCCCCCCTTTTTCTTCCTGCCTTACCACAGCTTATCCATTCCACCGTGTCTGCAGTCTGCATGGTGCCTGACAGAGACAGACCATGAAAATGTTATAATCAGCTAGCAGAATCACAAGGCTGGACTACAGTCACTAACAGATACAAGCTTGGGATTTATATTTAGCTACAGAGCTAGTGCAGTTTGCAATTTATGATGGGCATAACTGATTCATCTTTAAATTAGCTAATCCTCTTAAGAGCAAATTTCTAGCCTCTATAACACTGTGATTGGCACAAAGAAATTTAGTTTTTGCCATCATGGTGAGACTATTTCAACTGTGCCAGCAATGTATGTGTGTGTAGATTACTTTGTAGACACATCCACCATCTACTTATGAATCCTATTTTTCTCCTGTGAATACAGCATTATGTGCTAACTGTTATGCATGGCTAACAAAATGTGAATTTTCTAGAGAGAAACTCAGAGTCTAACAGTAAAGAATTTATTGCATAGCAAGAATATGACACCTAGTGGATACATGACATTGAGGAAATGTGACAGTCTCATCAAGCAATATTGCCATAATATGACCCTGTCCAATAGAAAAAATAATTTGATAGCAGAAAAGAGATTGATTTTGAATGATTATTATCATTGGACAAAGTAATTGGATAATGTCGAGTCCTCACTGAAAACTCATAAACGTAGGAGGTGTCAGAGATAGTTTTAAAATAATTGTTTGTAAATTACTAGATGACTGAAGATGTCAGGCCAAGAAGGCTGAAGGCCCAAAGACCATGAAGACATTGTGGATATTTGTGAGATGCACCAAATATCAGGATAACAGGAAACATCCAACATGCAAAACACAAGAATAAGGTCTAAAGCCCTCTTCTTGTTAACCCCCCTCTCTGTTACTGCCATGCTACTTCTTCAGGAAGTGAGAGTTTTCACACTAGGTGATGCTCAGAGATGAGTAACTATATGATGAGGCCACTGGAAGCTGGACAAGACTGAAACACAGTTTAAGAAGTCTGACATTCTGTCCAAACTATCTGATCCAGACAGTGTCTGTCTTCTACTCTCCACCGCAGTCTCTAGTACCTAAATTTCAAGTATTCGCATATCCCCATTTTCCATGGTGTCCTAGAACTTCACTGCTTCATTGGCTATAAATACTAGAAAAATTCATCACCAAAAGCTAGTATTTTATACTCACTACCAAACACAAATCAAAATTTCATCACAAAATTTGTATGTAAGTATCTCCACTTGTACTCTAAGTATCAAGTATCTCTACAAGTATCTCTATTTATTTCAAAATATGCTGAAAAGTCTTCCCCAAGCCCTGCAGGGAAGCATGCTTTGCTGTGCTGACAACATCCTTTGCCTGCCACCACTGCTTTACATTCACACGTCTCACTTCCTAGCTACAAATGGATGCTTGGAACTATATTCTCTACAAAAGTCTTGGTATCAAAATGCAACAATGGTCTCTTTTCCTGTACAAAACAATGTTTGGGAAAGTAACTGACCCAGCTGAAGTGCAGGATTTTCATAACTCAAGCTTCAGGAGGAGGTTTGGGCCACGTCCAGAGAATGACATGAGCCAGTAGTGTGCCCAGGTGGCGAGGAAGGTCAATGGCATCCTGACATCTATCAGGAATAGTGTGGCCAGCGGGACTGGGGAACTGATTGTCCCCCTGTACTTAACACAGGTGAGGCCACACCTTGAGTGCTGTGTCCAGTTCTGGACCCCTCAATTCAGGAATGACATTGAGGTGCTGGAGTGAGTCCAGAGAAGGGAAATGGAGCTGGCAAAGGATCTGGAACACAAGTCCTATGAGGAGTGGCTGAGGGAGCTGGGGTTGTTTAGCCTGGACAAGAGGCTCAGGGGTGACCTTATTGCTCTCTACCACCACCTTAGAGTGTAGCCAGGTGAGAGTTGGTTTCTTGTCCTAGGAAACCAACGCAAGACAAGAGGACATTGTCTCAAGCTGTGCCAGGTGAGGTTCAGGTTGGACATCAGGAGGAATTTCTTCACAGAAAGGATGAATAAATATTGGAATGCACTGTCCAAGGAGGTGGTGGGGTCACCATCCCTGGAGATGTGTAAGGAAAGACTGGACATGGCAGTGCCATGGTTTGATTGACACAGAGCTGTTCAGTCATATGTTGGACTCGATGTACTTAGAAGTCTTTTCCAGCCCGACTGATTCTGTGATTTTGTGACAGGAGGCAGCACAGGCAGCAAAAGGTGGAAATATACACGAGGATGAAGTGAGAGCTGTCGGTCCATACGAGCGTTGCTGAAACACGGCACTGGAGCATTTTTAAAACCCTGACATTGGAGCATTTCGAAAGGCCGCAGAAGGGGCGAGCGGGCTGACACGGCCGGGCCTGGCCACGGCGAGGGGCGTGGCCAGCGNCGCGGCCGGGCCGGGGGCAGGGAGTGAGTCACCGGCCGCGCTGGCGGCGGGGCCGGCCCGGCTGCTCTCCTGCCCGGTGTTTGGGTTCCCAAAAAAGGAGAGCGAGGCGCAGCCTGGCAGTGGGAAGGAGCCGTGATGGGCCGCCTTGGAGCGGGAAGGGCCCGGACGTGGCGGCTCCCGGGGCCGCCGAGTGGGTGGAGGCGGGGCGGTGAGCCTGGCTCTGACCCGCTCTGCACCTACACGCCCTGGAAAAGGGCTGCAGCTCCCTCTGCCCCCAGCTGACGAGGTGGTCCTCGGTCATGGGTGGCAGTCGATGGTCCCAGAACTGCGGTTTTGTGACCGCAATTCATCCGCTCCGTGAGAGCAGGAGCTCGGGGGTTTGAGGGCCTTTTTGGGTTGTTCTGCGTGCTTCTGGGTCTGTCACTAGTTCCGCAGTGTGTAGGATGAAAGAAGATGCCAAATTACCTCCCGTAGGGTGTGTAATTGGACATTGGACAACCTGTTAGGAAAATAACATTGGACAACCAATGGGAAATTGGACATTGGACAATCCTGTTAGGAAAATGCATCTCTATGGGCATTGGACAACCTGTTAGGAAAATACATTCAGAAGTCACACAGGCTTTGGAAGAGTGCATCAGCTCTGTTTTAATTTAGAGTAGTAATAAGCCTGAAAATAACAAGACTTACTGAAAGCATGAAAATAACAAACTGAAAGAGACTAGTTTTGGGATAGATACTAGGAAGAAATACTTTACTGTGATGGTGGTGAGGCGCTGGAACTGATTGCCCAGAGAAGTTGTGGATGCCCCATCCCTGGCAGTGTTCAAGGCCAGGCTGGATGGGGCTTTGAGCAGCCTGGTCGAGTGGAAGGTGCTCCTTCCCATGGCAGGGGAATTGAAACTAGGTGATCTTTAAAGTACCTTGAAACCAAACCGTTCTTTGTATGATTATTCTGTGATTCTTAAACAGTCACCATTGCCAAGGATGATGATTCTGAATAAATGATAGGAGCCAAGTTCACTGAGTAGCACACTGTTTATTAAAAAGGCTCTTTTCAAGAGAGAACTGTTCTGCAAAGCGATATTCTTAACCAGTAGGTAATATTTTATAAATATCCAGTGCTTTTCATTCTTTTAATTCTTTAGAAGTGGCAATATACACAATGTGTCAGGCGTAATTTTAGGAAACCCCTGATTATGGATAGTGATGCATTAAGGTGCAGTGACTTATCAAGACAGTGTACTTAGTCACTGACAAGCTCAGTTACAGTGCCTCATCCCTGATTATGTTTTCTCTGGTTCATTCTGTTTGTGCAGATACACATATGGAATTTTAAAAAATACTTTATTAAGCCAGTGCATTTTTTTTAAAGACATGAATACTTGGGTTCAGAGCTGTAAATCTACGTGTTGCAGAATTGTGTGTGTGTGAAAAGGCAAGTGAAACTAACCAACAACCCCTTTGAAATTTGGCTTGAAAGCTTCTTTCTGCAAGTTGAAATTGACACGTTGAATAGACTTGTTTATTATATGCATATGTTTAAATTATCACTGTATTTTGTAGAATAATTTATATGAAGTACTGGAGACTGATTTGTCCTTGAATCACAGAAGTATAATGTTCATAAAAGTTGAACTGCATCCTTAGATGCAGTTATTTTCTTATAAATGATTTTTTTATTTATGGAAAAAGAAAGTATTTTAACAGGAGTGGGAAAACTCCTTAAAGGCAGTGGGTAAATTCCCTTCTTCAGTCAAGTTAATAGCAAAAATAAACCCCAAAATCACCAAACCTTCCCCTCACTTTTGAATTTAGGAAATTAAATCTGTCCCAGGTTTTTTTTTTTTGTTTGTTGTTGTTTTTTACTTTTTTAATGGAGTAGGTTAGTTACCAGATTTATTGTTTTATATCAGCATCTCTAAGTTGCTTTATGAAGCATGATACAATGATCTCTGTAGAATAAGTTACATAAAATTTGTTAACAAGACAAAAGAAAAGTGCCTGGCATTGTTCAGCCTGAAGAAAAGAAGGCTCAGAGGAGACCTTATCACTCTCTACAGCTGCCTTAAAAGAGGTTGTTGCATGGTGGGGGTCTGCCAAGTAACAAGTCATAAAACAAGAGAAGATGGCTTCAAGTTGTGGCATTAAAATTCTGTGAAAAAATTCATCATGGAAAGGGTTGCCAGGCATCGAAACAGGCTGTCCAGGGAAATGGTTGAGTCATCATCCCTGAAGGTATTTAAAAGCTCTGTAGAAGTGACTCTTGGGGACATTTAGTGCGGACTTGGAAGTTCTGCAGTGATGATTGGACTCAGTCTTGAAGGCCTTTTCCAGCCTAAATGGGTTTGCGGGTCTATAAAGGCCTGCTTAGATAATCTGGGTTATTTACATGTGAAGTTGTGTTGTCAGTGTTTTACAGCTGGACTTTGTCACAGAACACTTGGTTTATAGGTTCCAAAAAGTCATTTAAGCGCTTTGAGTTTCATTTGCCTATCAGTGTGGTAGGTGTCTTACCTACCCAAGATGGTGTAAGTTTCCTTGTATGGTTAAAGCTTCACAAGATTAACTGAGAAGATTCTTCCTTATAATGTGTTTGCATACTCATATCAAGAGAAGCTTATTGATTTTCAAATACCTGTTTGACTGAGTTTCTGTTAATGTTTTCATTTGCTGACAGATACACTGTCAGAAGTTGCAGGCTGTTGTTAAGGATAGTTTCACCTTACTGATTTGTTCTAATGTATTTATTTCCTCTCATTACTGCTTTGCTACACGTAGCGAGAACAGTTTTCCTGCCTAGAGAGTAGAACTTAAATGCTATGGGAGATCAGTAGTATCTTGACAACTGCACAGGTTACTCAACCTGGTAGTAGTAAGTGTGTAAAAGTGCACACCTATGCCTTTGATAAGCACAGACTTGTGTAACTCACTACAGTAAAGTTTTGTGGGTTTTAGATTTGTACCAGGTATTTTTTAGCACTTGCATTGTATTTTGGTTTTGTACTTAGCAAGCTCTCAAGAGATGGCGGAAAAAACAAAAGAGATGGTGGAAAGCTGGTCTTTCTTGGATACTGTTGAGTCTAACTTCAGACCCCTGGTAGTAATTGAACTTGCAAAAGGCACCAAAGAAGAAACCATAGAATGGTTCACTAAACGAATTGTGGACAAAAAGGCAAATGGAGGTGAGTACAGAATAACCTTCAGTAGCATTTTGAAATCAAATTGGCTGTCATCATAATATGAAGACATACAGAAAATTAGTTTTTAGGGAGTTTGTCATATAATGATTGTTTGCCAAGCTCTTTGTTTTGCATTTTTTTAACCCACTTAACCCTGTGAAAACAGAGGCTTAAGGTCAAATGCCAGTTGAACTCTAGAATTCTTCCATTTTTTGCACTGAAGCCCTGATAACCTATGTTTCAATGCAGTTTTGATGTCAGTTTTTATAGCAGTTTTCTAGACACGTTTCTCCTATTGCTTACAGAAACATGGTAAGCCTCGCCTAAGAGAAGATGCTTTACATCCTGTCCATAAGCCTTCGTACTATGTTGTAGAAAAAAAATTAAGTTAGCAGGAAGCAATTTAATCTTGATAACTTCATGTTGGATTTTATTTGTATTTTTTGTTAGCATGTAGGGTCTTACAAAGGCAATATTTCGTTACTCATTTTGGTATGCTTCTGGGAACTGAAGTTCAGCCAATTAATTTGTAATTCCTTGGACTTTTTTTTGAAGTTTTTTAAAAATATCATTATTTGTGGCTGTTGCAGCTTATAGTTTATGGTCAGTAATATTTCTGTGGCTGATGGACTAGTGACTACAAACTTGCTTTCAGGCCTCTGTTATGTAAGTTAGGGATATTTCTGCTTCAAAAATGAGTCTCCTTTAAACCAGTGGGACTGTTTGCAGAAGCACTTCTTGCTTTTATGGTGTGAACCTTAGGGGAATAGATCCAAACAGTCCCCGTTGTTCCAGTTCATTGTTGAGAGTGCTTCAACAGAAACA
The DNA here is from genome assembly GCA_013390105.1 of Tichodroma muraria. Lineage (NCBI taxonomy): Eukaryota > Metazoa > Chordata > Aves > Passeriformes > Sittidae > Tichodroma > Tichodroma muraria. Next base: position 11,731 of record WAAG01068492.1, on the reverse strand, counting down.
GGGCTAAATCAGGGGATGACCCTGCAAGATTCTAAATACCCTATGTCAAGTGCTGTTGAAACCTTAACTCTCTGTGCCCTTAAAAAGAAACATTTTCAGCACTCCTGTTAGCTAGGGCTAATAAATTGAATGCTAAAATGCTATTTTAGACGTAATTTTAATGTATTTTCTTGCTTATTTTACCCCTCTTTAAAGGTGCACAACTACTGGTTAAACCACTGGTTACGGAAAATGGAGTTGAAAATATTTATCTAGTTGGAGCTTCCCACTTAAGACTGTTGCTGGGAGCTGAAACTGTAGGTTTGGTGAAGGAATGCAGTGATAACTCAATGAGAGCTTTTACATACAGCAGTAGAAAAACTTTCAAACATTTTGCAGGTAAGAAATTGTATCAGTCCTTGTTATTGCAAAGTGATGACTAAAAATTATAAGCAATTACGCTGCTAAATCTTTTATGGTTTTTCTATTCCTTGGAATGGTAACTTTGAACAGCAAGTAGAAGACCAAGCCATGAAAAAAATACTTGTTTTTAACTATGGAAATTCAAGTCGTATAATAAATTTTGGTTTCTTTCACATGGCTTTAATTTTTTGCTTGTCTTTTCCTTCATGCCTTTCTATGCTCCAAACAGTCTCTTACTTATATGAAAGATTTTCTTGGAAAGTAAGGCAAAAAAAAGAGTTGATAAACATGATTTTAGGATTAACAATCCATGTTATGAATTAATGTAGCAATTTAATTTCTGTGAGCCAGTTTTGAGGCTTATTATCTTAAAATTAGTTGGAAAAAATAGAAACATTTTTCTCTGTTACATGTACACGTCAAACAAACAATAATTAACACTACAGACGCATTCAGTGGGATTTGGGCATGATTAGTGGAATTGTTAATTTTCCTCTTTTATTTTGTGGGGGTGCCAACACAGGAACATTTCCTTTTAAATGTGCTGCTTGTAAGGTATTTAATGCCCCTACAGTGGCAGAACTCATTTTTTGCTCTGCAGGTAAATATTAGAGTTCCAGCTTAGTCTTGCTAATACTTTTAATGTGCCTGTTTGAGTGATGCCTTTCACCACATTTTCAATATAAAGGTTCTTGGGTTTGTCTGAAACAGTTTTTAAATTTTGTTGTTCAGTGGCAGTTTCGCTCAACACCACTGCTGTGCATTAACTGTTGTAGTGTCTTTACTTTTGTGACCTTGCTTTCCTGAAATTAGGAAGCCTTCAGAAGAGTTGTCAGTTGCAAAACTGCCACTTTCATTTCTTTCATGCCTTTACATTATTAATAAGAATCTGACACAAATTCCACTGCTAACAGAATCTCTAAGATTAGCTGGATTTCTGACTTCTGTAAATATATTTTTGGCTGTAATCTCCTGGTATTTTTTCTTTTTAAAAACACAAATGTAATTTTACTTTAGTCCAGGTGCAATCAGAGAAATTGTCACCTAGGAAAGAAACCCTGCAGTCTGCGTTCTCTTAATAGTATTTCTGGTTGCCTAGTTAAACTAATACTATACTGTTATTCTTTTTTTGTTGATATTTTAGCTTCTTACTTAGTGTATTTAGGGCAATCCCTATAGTTTCTTATTCCCAAGAGGGGAAAATATTGTTTTTATCTCAAGGAAATCTGACTCTTGTTTCCATGATGATAAATTGATGGGGTTGACATTGGTTTGTTGCTGTAATTTTTTTTTTTTCTGATTCTGTTAATTTTTTGTAGTTGTTTGCTGTCAGGGTTGTATTCCTGTGCTGCAAAATTTCATATAACCTTCCTTTTTATTTAGATGACAATCACAATTTCCTTACAATGGCGGAATGTCAGTACATCATCAAACATGAACTAGAAAATTTGAGAGCCAAAAATGAAAAAATGATCCCTGGATACCCTCAGGCAAAGCTGTACCCAGGAAAATCAATTGGTAAGTAATGTCCTTTGTTGCCTCTAACTCACTGTGTTGATGTAGGATAGTGTTCATGATGAAAAAAAAATTAATTTTCCTGTAATGAAGAGAAATCTTTCAAATGTTCAAGTCTCACTATTTTTAACCAACTTTATTTTTTCACTGCTTCAGTAATAGGACAAAAGGTAGTGGATGCACAATGCAACAAGAAAAATTCTGAATAGGTATCAAGAAGGTATTTTTCTCTACAGGGTAATCAAACATTTGATCAGGGATTTAAAGAGATTGTTGGTAACTGTCCTGAGAGACTTCTAAATCCTCCCTAGACAAGGCCCTGAGCAGCCCAATTTAAGCCACACCTACCTTGAGCAGGGAAGTGGACCAGATTACTTCCAGAGGCCCTTCCATCCTGAGTCGTTCTGTGAGGCTGAGGCTCTGGCCTTAAATGGGTATTTTTTGCAGATGTTGATGTTATCCATTATTTTTAATTAGTACCAAAAGTATTTATAATTTAAGTTACATGATTATATACTTGGATTCTCTATGACAAAAACACTGGAATGAGTACCAGTGCTCCAGAGTTACAAATTTCGTAATAGGAAGGAAGTTTTATTTAGTTAATTTACTGATCTTCTCCTTTGCTTCAGGAGCTTTTCCTTTTCACGGGAAAAAGAAGCAATGAGAGCTGGTGCTGTTTTTATGGTAGCTGGAAGTAGTTTGTTGGCAGAGATGCTGTAGATTCTTAGGAGGCTGTATCTTAATAATTGTGTGTCCTTTTATTAACAGGATCTTTATTCATTAATGTTGGTCATCAGAGAAGGAGATCTGTGCATATTCATGGTTCAAAAAATGTAAATACGTGTAGATGTCAGATGAGTTTACACTGGTAATTTTTTACATAGCTAAGGTAGATGGTATGTCAGGCAGATGATGCTTGACATAGGTATGTCAAGCAGATGATGATGGGAAATACTAAAATACTGTCACACTTTCAGTGCCTCCCTGTTTTTTAATTTATTTTCTTTTTTCTATAGTTGTAACTTTAGAGCAGTTTATTGTTTATCCACACATGTAGTATTGCTTTCCATAATAAAGCTAACTACAAATTATGAAATAGTACTTAGTTTGCAATGAAGATGTGATGTAATTTATGAATTAGTGTAAACGGATAATTCAAAGGTTTTTTTGTACCTTTCCCATAATTAATACAGTGATGGCTTTGTGGCTGTCCCCACAAAGCTACATGTGGCATTTCAGTCCTGACCTGTAGCACATTTTGCTATTGAAGCTGCATCTGGTTATATTGCAAAGCTGTGGAGTAGTTATTACATGTAAAAAGGTTGCTCTTTGTCTTCCAGTGGACAGCACAGTATTTGCAGGAATAGGTAAAACTGCTCTCTATAATTTTTAAATTAACATGAGACCATTTTTTAGGATTTGAGTGCTAGATCTATTTCAAAGGAACTTCAGGCTTGCTAAGTACACAGCAACTTGTTTACTTATGTCAACTTCACTGTCCTTTGAAGGAGTGCTACATATCTATTTTTTCTTTTTTCTTCTAGTGAGAAGATTATTGACCAGTGGTATTCTTGTTCAAATTTTCCCTCTGCATGATAGAGAAGAGTTGAAAAAGCTTTCTCACAGCTGGTATGGCCGAGTGAAAGTTGGCTATCAACCTTTAGGTATGTGAACAGCCTTTGTGTTGTGGTCATGCAGTGGAAGTGTGAAATTAGGCCACTGCTCTTTTACCATTTGGACAAGTTTTTCCTCTTTTAGTGTTTCCTGTGTGACCTGCTGAAATGGTTCTAGACTTTCAAAATTGGTGGTTCCAGAGTCTGCAGATTCAGTGTCTGTGAGTTTCCATGTAACAGCAGTCTGCACATCACAAATTCTCCCCACCCATCAGGAAAGCAGGAATGGTCCAAGTCAAGACTGTTTATTTCAAACTGACTCTTGACAAGCTCCCGTGTGTGGAACTCCCAAAGCTTTTTTATGTTGTAGATGTGTCAAAAGTGTGTTTACAACTGTTCGTTTTAAATTCATTGTCTGAATGAAGACTGTATGTTGTTGCATGCCAGCATCATTTGAGTATATTTTAGACACTGAATAATCTTAAAATGAATATAATTTTTAATCTGGCAATGTGGAAAGTTAAGTTCTAAACTCTAAACCTGTAAGCTTTATTTAAAAATAAGAAAATAAGCATTTTGGAGCTTGCCTGATTATAAATCTCTGGGTCTTGCAGTTGCTTGAGGTTCTTTCCTGAGCTGCAGGAAGTTAAAGATCTGGCTCGATAATGCCTGCCTCCAGGGTATTGTGTTAGAAGCCTTATTGTGTGCTGGTCTTTTGTTTATGTGAGAGAGGGTTTTTTTTGGACTGACACTGAATCCATACAAAATTTTGAAATAAATCCCAGGAGCCTGTGAAGTATGTACTAATTTAGGGATGTCTTTCATGTTAGAGTGCGAAATGATGCTAATAGCCTACACTTGAATGTATTTGTTAATGAATTTTTGATTGACAGGGATGTTGGAGTGCTGATCTTCCTGTCTGTTTACCTTTCCTTCTTGCTTTCAGAGACTTTTATCTGGTTGACAATTGTGAACTTCTGCTGGAGTGTTTTGTAAGCCATAAGAATATTCTGGTATTGCATATGAGGTTTTTTTGTGGTAGTGTGGTGCAGAGGTAATGCACTGTGGTAATGTATTTACAGTGTCAATTCAGAAGTCATGCTTCAGTGGCTGTTTCTTTAAGCTACTAAATCCAAAACAGTGGCATACAAGCAATCTGGTTGTCCAAGCAGGCAAAGAATAGAGATTTCAGCATTCTAAGCTGTTTGATAGGCATCTCTGTATCTAATCACTTCTGGATTATATGAATAATAAACCTATATTTTTTTATTAGTAAGATAAGTGATATGTCTTCTTGGGAGTAATACATCTGTCATGAAATATACCCATTACTAGTGTACTTTTTAAGTCTCTGTAGCACCTGAGCAGACAAACTTAGTGAATACAGCAAGTATGTATTTCATCTATCAGTTGTCTGCTGAAGAGAGTATCTTGACCTGAGTACTTTATCTGATGTGTTTAAGATTTAAGATTTTGATACACCTGTCGATCTATTCCTTTAGTTCCTTGAGGCTTGTCAAAGCCCAACTAGCCCTTTTTGTCTCTGAGCAAGCTGAAACAAATTTGTTTTCCAGGAGTGTATATGCCCATGGGAATGTTCAGAAGCTGGGTGTCACTTGCTGTTAAAGTTTGTTTTTTATTGCATCAGATGTCTTCCATGCCATTCATTAATCAATTCTGTTTTCAAGAATGACAGTGTTTTGTCTTTGGTTGTTTTTTTTCTTTTTTTTTTTTTCCTCCTTTCTCAAGGTATCTGTTTGATTTCCTTCCCATCTGAATGGTATGTTTATGTGGGTATATAAGTAACATTAAAAAAAAATTTAGGTAGGCATATGACTTTTTGTAATAAGGGTGAAGGAAGAAAGAAAAAACAATGGTATTCATTGTGTTATTTATAAGAAAAAAATTCTGGCCAATGGAAAGTTGTAAGTTCATGTAAGGTCAAGTTTGGTATTGGACAGACATCTCTGTTAAGTGCAGTCTTAATTGATTCATTCCTTTCTGCAGATGACATACGCTGCTACTTTGGCGAGACCATTGCTCTCTACTTTGGCTTCTTGGAATACTTCACATTTGCTTTGATTCCGATGGCTGTCATTGGGATTCCTTACTATGTGTTTGCGTGGGAGGACTACGACAAGTACGTGATGTTTGCCACGTTCAATCTGCTGTGGTCCACCGTGATACTGGAGGTTTGGAAGCGGATCTGCGCCATCCTGACGTACCGCTGGGGCACGCTGCTGATGAAACGACAGTTTGAGGAACCAAGACCAGGCTTCCACGGTGTGCTGGGGATCAATCCTGTCACTGGGAGGGAGGAGCCAGTGTACTCTAGTATTAAGAGACAGTTACGGATTTACCTGGTGTCCTTACCATTTGTGTGCCTTTGCCTCTATTTCTCACTGTACGTGATGATGATTTACTTTGACTTGGAGCAGTGGGCTCTGGATTATCACAAAGAGAATGAGTCTAACTTCAGCAACTTGATGCTGTACGTGCCCAGTATCATCTATGCCGTTGTGATTGAAATTATGAACCGTATCTATCGATATGCTGCTGAATTCTTAACATCGTGGGGTAAGAAAATTGTTCATTCTTCTTTCAGGTTAGAATCCCACATACTTAGAATTTGTTTCTATGTAGAATACGTTACTGTGAGCTCTTGTTCAACAGAATGCTAAAGAGATTTCCCACAGTAGGTTCTTGCTGTGGGGTAAAAGAGACGGTCATTTTAACTTCTATTTTGAGTGTTCTGAGATTGCAGTTTCATATTTGGTTTAATTTGGTCTGAGTCTGACATGCCGTTAGAAGGGGTGATCCTGCCTTCCTCCTCAGCCTCTCTCTATGGTGCAAAAGTTCCCCCCTCCCTGATAATAGCTCTTTGCTGGCTGTCTCAGCCATAGTGGTGGCAAAAGGGGTGGGGGGAGAGCATAAGGATAAGAGCTCAGAGGTGCATGGATGGCAGGAAGGATCGTCCTGGCAAGTTGCACCCGTAACTTGGGTTTGCTTACTGTGCTTTAGTCTACTGTACATCAGTGCAGAGGCACTGAGATGATGGAACCAAATCTAAACCCACTCTAAATGTCACATGAGAGTGTTTATGTATGCTACATATATAATAAACACTGTGATTCCACATCCCAATCAAAATGTGCTTCTCTGGGCACTCTCAGAAGAGGAGGAATGTTATAATATATTTCCCCCTTGCGCGGGTGACTTATTTAACAGATTGGGCCTTGTGTTTTGTAACCTAACATAAGGACAGTGAAATGCTGGTGTTTATTTTGAATTTTAGCACTTCTGCAGACATGTGAAGTCACTTGCAGACAAAGTTAATAGATTAAGCTAATGGAGAATTAACTGCTTTGTGTAGTTCCATATGGCATTGATTTGCAGGACAGAATCCAGATTACTAAAGCTGGAGACCCAGAAAATTAAAAGAAGAAAGATAAAGCAAAAGGGAAATTGATGCAGAAGACAGAATAAAAAGAGGTGTTGAAGTGGGGGTTGGTTATGCTTCCCAAAATGCTTTGCTCAGCAAATTCAACCTGACATCCATGATAGTAAAAGCAAGCAATTTCTTTGTTTATGACTGATCAAGGCTTTTATTTAAATAATGATTTTTAAATTCATATCTAGGGCTCAGTTGGCTGTTTTGTTTCATTGTTTTTACTATACTGCAAGAAAAGGCATTTCAATGAAATATCCAGTTACGTTGATCTGATAGACTAAAATGTCTTTTAACAGGCAACTCAAGGGTTTTTTTTATCCAGACTTTTTTGGGTTTAAGCTGATGTTTCATGTTCAGCAGAGGCAATATTTATATAACCTGCTACACTCACAGCTTGTGCCTTTTCTGTGCTATCCAATGTGTTTTTGCTGCCATGCTCTGAATAGGCTGTCCTGTCTTCTCTCCCACCTGACAAATTTTCAGATAATATCTGACTTCAACAGCTAAAGTGACAAAGCATAGGAAACAATCTGGGGTATTTTAAGCACCCCTCTTGCACCCATTTTTCATGAAAGCTGATTGTGTAGTGAAAGCTAAAAGTAAAAATTGCAGTCACTTGAGTGCATTTTCACGTGTCAGGCCTAACTTGATGCTCCTGTCAGAGTAGAGCTCTGCTGTTTTGTCCTGAGCAAGGTCTGTAAGTGATAGTCTTCTTTCAGCCTTGTTGACACAACACGTGATGCTGTGCTGCCTTCCCAGTTAGTGCTTACCCAGGGCTTTAAAGGTACAATCTAACAAAATAGCAGAAAGAAATTGAAAATCTCCCATCCACTTCTCTTTTCTCCTCTCTAGTAAATCAGCCTTCCTGAAACATCAGGTTCTGACAGTTTATCTTGAATGAACTAAAAAATCTCAATTCAGAATGAGTAATGCATTGCTTAAACTTTACATCCTCTAGTCTTGCTTTACAGTGCAGAGTCTTATCTAAATTCCTTGGAGACAGATGGGAATATTTCTGTGAGCATTTACTGGTTTTGAATCAAATTTGGTATTACTTTTCATTATATATTACCATTAATCTTGTGTTAATTTTCAGCCAAAGAGCAATCAATAACTAGACACATTTTGTTAAGTCTTAAAGCAATGGATGTTTTTTCTTTTATAAAATATCTCTTCAGAGTAAGAAATATATAAAAGAAGAAACTTTTGCAGTAGAAAAAATACTGGAGTTGTAGTCAAAAATATGTATGTTAATACTGTGGATCAGATTAGCTTCACAGATTAAGTGAGGTATTGGTACAGTATAAATTCTTGCTGCCGTGAAGTGTTGAATAATATAAACTATTAGATAAGTAATTTTCATGTGGAGTAAAAGTGTGTGTTCACTCTTCAGATAACAATGTGTAGTACATGGTAGGAGCTTCTGCTGTTTACTAATTAACAATTTTATTGGTATTTTAGAAAATCACAGGCTGGAATCTTCATATCAGAATCATTTAATTCTGAAGGTTTTAGTGGTAAGTATGTCATATAAGCAGCTTTTCAGATTATTTAAAAAGACAGCTTGTGCTGTGTTTTATTAGTGCTTTCCTAGCATTACTGCAGTGATCTATGGTTTTGCTCAAGGCTAAATAGTAGCACAAATGCCAGAGTAAACAAGATTTTTGTTATGGTAGCAGTAACTGCTAGACTATCTTAGATGCCTCTTTCATAGTGGACAGTTGGCTTTCTATTTGTATCGAATTGTTCATTCATTGGGATGCTGTATATATAAGTTTCTCTTAATTGGTGTGGTCTTGTCTTCAGCTGAGAACTAGTCCATTCAATTTTTGCACGATTTTATGGTAAATCATATTTTGAAAAGTTCGTGTATTAACTTCCACCTATACTAACATTCAGACAACCAGTCAGAGGAACCTGAAAATACCTGTCAGTCTACTCCTGAGTAATTCATAGCGTTTGCGGATCTATTTCATTTATCTAATCTTCTTGTTTCCTTTTTGAAAAGATCATTTAAGTTTCTTCCTTTTTTATTTCCTCAATTTCCTTAGAGTCCCTTCTTTATTTCCTTCATCATGTTTTAGTATGTGTGTGCGTGTATTTATTTGGGGTTTCTTTTGTTTGTTTGTTTTGTTTTCGGGGTTCTTTTTGTGTTAAATCTCCAGATGTTACCCATCTGTTACTGGTAACCTCTAGAGCTAAAACTCTTGTAGATATCACTTGCAGCTTTGTCTCCTCCTGTACCCTTTCTCGTAAAACTTAGAACCATTTCTTTTTCCCCATGGGGTATTTATACAAAATGATTAGAATATTATGAAATGTCAAGTGTAAGTTTCCCCCAATTTTCATTCTCAGTCTGTGAACGGCTCTCTGCACCCCAATATTATCTGTATTGGCCAAAAACTCCGAAACAGGAGCTGCAGCACTTAGAGCAAGTAGAAAACTTCAGAGTTTGATTAAATACTGTGATTATGTCTCATTTTAGAAATACGGAGTATTTCTCTTGGTCATAAAACCTTTTGAAGTGATTAAACATAAACCGCAACTAACATATATAGAGGAACATTTTTAGAGATTGAGAGACATATCACCCAACATGTATATTTTGACAAAGTATTTCTTTAAAAAAAAAATCACTACTCTAAATGAAGATCAATGTATCCCTTTTCTAATGTTATCTGGAGAAATTTCCAAAAAAATTAAAGTTAAGTAGAAGATGATGTGTTTTTAATGTCCACATTTCATAATTCAGTTGTAGCTCTCTTTGTACACTTTGCTTTAGGAAAGCATTAAGTTTGTTAAGTGAAAAACTAAGTGAGACCAATATTAAAAGTGTGGTTTTTTCTGACCTAAGGTTTAAAAATGGTAAAGAAAATTTTGATGGGCAATTTATATCTTCATGGAAGCCATTTAGTCAAGGCAGCTGTTAAGTTAGATGATATTCTACATCTGAACTTTTGCTCGAGTACTAAAACCAAATATTTTTATTTGCAGTTCAACTTCTTAAATTGTTTTGCATCTCTCTTCTACATTGCCTTTGTGTTGTTTGATATGAAGCTTTTGAGGCAGGTGAGTTCCCAGAACATCTTAAGAATGCTGATGAATCTAGGAAAATAAAGGATTGATTGAAACAGACTTCAGTAGTTATTCTAAAACATAAACTTGGCAATTAATATCTTTCACCTATCTTTTCTTAGAAATCCAGCTTCCATGTTTCAGTTCCATTAACATTATTGCAGAGTTCTAACAGAGTAGAGTAATTCTTTCTCTCTGTATAAATGAGGAGCTGTTTTCAAATAAATTTGATTATTCTCTCACACAGATGAGACTGGGAAATTTTCATTTGCTCTTTATTTCCTTTTATGTTAGAAGATATTCTTCTCTGTAGTGTTCTTAATGAGAGACTCTTGGGGATAGGGTCATGATTAAGTTTGACTACAGTGAGGATCTGATACACTGAGAATAAGTAAAAGCAAAAGTAATTTGTAGTTGGCATTTTAAATCAACTTTCGCACTCAAATGCATGAAAATTGGGTATAAGGAAAATATTTTTGTTCTAAACATAATGAGCAGTACAACAAGAACTCCAGCTCAAGACCTCTGTTACTCTGAAGTGGTCATTAGCAAAACACTTGACATACCTCTACCAGACATAACATTTGTGACATTTCCTCTACTTTCAGGTAAAATCAAGAAATAAAGAACACAGAAAAAATTCAGTCTTTAGCTCTGTGATTGTCATTGGCTTGTATTAAATTGCATTACCCTTTATTGTACTTAGTGTACTGTTTTCAAGATATATCCAGATTCACTAAATATTTAGACTTCCAGCTCCTAATTAGTCCTTTTCAGCACACAGCAAAGGATGGTAACTAGATCATCTACACTTTTCATATGCTATTGCTAGGTTTGTTAGGCTGGCCTTTTCTCATGGTATAGTAGCTTACAGTGTTACTCGAGCTCACAGAATTGCAAATGATCATAGGTTCGTCACAGTTGTATCATTTTTTATTTCTCTTTTTTTTTTTTAACTTAAGAGCTTGGCCACTTTGCTGATAACTTCACAGATCCTCAACCAATTTGTGGAATCCTTGCTTCCTTACTGGCTCCAGAAGAGATACAACAGGAAGATGAAGAAACGCACGTGTTCCAAGAAAACTGATACAGACCTGTCATTAGCTGAACAGGTCAACATGGAGAAAGAAATGGGAACTTATTTGGTATGTTGTAGTACTGTAAAAGAGTTAAAGCTTTTCTGGGCTGTAGTTCACAGAGGCATCGGCCAAGGCAAACAAGAATATTTTTGGCTTTCTGGTATGGCAGCTTATTTCCAGCTTCATCACTTTGCTGGTAGCTGTTTATGCAGCTGTATGTTATCCTGGATCAGGAAGTGGATACAGTGCAGGATCCTAGTAACACCCGAATGAAGGGGAAGGAATGAACAGCTC